>CAIGRQ010330675.1:0-15926 GCA_903798375.1 Fraxinus sp. D2006-0159
GATGGCCTAGCAAATGCAGAACTTCTTTCTGATTTGAATATGGTTGAAGCTATCAGCCTTTGAATCCCAATTCTTACAGTGAACCAGGCATCAATTTACCCTAAAAAGGGGGTGAGTTTTGTTAAGATCTGGGGTTATTTTAAAATGTCAACTTTATTAAGAGAAGTAGCTCAATCCTTTATAAGTTGGTCTATGTTTTCATCTTTATTCGACGTGGGATTCTATCCCTTAACATGTCCCCGAAAGATGGTGGCTCGTTTGAGCAGACCAATCTTGAAATTCGCGTGCTCAATATTTTTGAGTCTTAATCGGATGGAATTACTCGTTGGAGTTTAACGGACTCTGATACCGTGTTAAGATTTGGGGTTCCATGATCCATCTTAAAATGTCAACTTTTTTAAGAGTAGTAGCCCAATCCTTTATAAGTTGGTCTATGTTTTCATCTTTATTCGATATAGGATTCTATCCCTTAACAAGTTTTGGAAGCTTTAGATTCAAATCTATTAAAAATGGTTGTTAGTTAAGTAGAAAGTCATTCAAAACTGTCATGGATCCGAGTTCTTAGTGTGCACATAATCCTTGCATATATTTAAAATATCACCCGTCTCCTGTACCTTTGTACATGTGTATGATACAATGTTGTATTTTTTTTAGCTAAGATATCTACGCATCTTTAGTGAGTTTTTACGCTCCACCAAGGAAGGACGATGAGGGTTTAGATTCTCCAACCATGTATATATCATCAAAAAGATGAGAGTCCAAGGAAGGAGAATATAAACCTGACCTTCAGAAAACATCAAAGCACTAAGTGTAGTAAAAGCGGTAAGAAAGAACTAAATGAGTACTACTCCTTGTACAATGAAAACAAATGAGTCCTAAACTGCAAACCTCTAAAGCTTGGCAATTCATAACTATCAATCTGCATAAGTACCCTGATTTGTCGAGGAAGGTCATGTGGTCCATACTCATGTGTTGATGGTGGTCCCAGCCCTCGGATGCAAGTGAATCTGTAACTTGATTGTCCTCAAAGTAGTTATGAGAAATGGTATCACGATCCGTGGCCCAAAATATTTTCTCTGCAAGAACACTCGACATTGTCCCATAACAACACCACATGCTCGAGCGGACCGGCTCTGATACCAACTCTTACTGATCGCAGGTTTAGCTCCCGAGGTATAACGCTTCAAGGCCGCCTTCCCCTCATTCTTCGGTCGACAAGCCTGAACAACTGACATATACGCACGCTATGAGTAGGATGTTAGAGAGAATATCTGTATATGATCATATATTGATGCTCTATTTGGTAAAATAGACATCGCATCTAACTGTTAGCGTTCTTGCCGTGTCGAATGGGGGATAAGCATTCTCACTGCGTGACACCTGGTGATACAGTGAACAGACACAATCGAGTCAACTTCAACCCAAATATCTGAAATCCCAATTCGTCTGGCAAGAAGAATTTCATCCAATATAGCTCGAAGCTTAGCCTCCAAAATTAGGCAAGCACCATGGGGAGAAGAGAATTAATACAAAATTGTATAGATATCTTACAAGACACATTATTAATACTGACATAGTTGTCTATATGGATATTGTTGTATGTGAACAAATGGCATTATCTAATAAATTAAAAGATAAGCGTTTATGGATGTTTGGATTCTAGTGAACAATACCCGAGCCAACGTTTATAAGTTCATGGGATTATTGAGTGGCTTGAGTAGAGTTTTACGAGAAGTTGGTTGAATTTGGTGATGTAATTTGTCGGAAATTAGACACCTATCGTCAAAGCATGGGCAATGGTTTAGTTTTTGCTTTTACATGACCCTTTTATTCACCAATCGAAGAGTCTCTAATCTATGTACTTGGTGTATGAACAACCTTTGAAGCCAGTAATCTTAGACCTTATTTGATGACCATTATTTGGGAAAAACAATGTTTTAAATAGTGATTTTTAGGAGAATGTGTGGTTAAAAAGTATAGAAAATTTTGGGTTTACATGCAGAATATTTTATTGTGTGAATGTGGTTGCAAATGAGAGTAGAAAAAGGAGTTTTCAAATAATAATTGTCAAACAGGGGCTTATTAGGGGTAAGGCATCATTCCTAGTCCAAAGTTGTAAATGTTCTGCTGAGATAAATCATTCTGGTAAAATATTAGAGGGAAAGAGATTCAGCCCAAAAAAGTGAGATTACTGATTGTACAATATACTGTGAAAGTTCTACTGAAACAGTGTTTTCCTTGTCATAATTGCTAGAGGGAAACTAAGGCAAATCTATCATAAGATACAAATGAAGGTTTGGAAGTGTGAGAAGAGGAACTGAAGCTGTCTTCCACTCATGGTTAATGTAGATGTTGATTTTTGAAGTTTGGCAAGTATATCTATCTTGTACTTCCATATATCACCTTTTTTTACACATTTTTTTGTTTTGTTATCTATTCTTTGATCTTAGATTTGCTGTACCACCTTGGGTCATATACTTTGCTCATGTCTACCTGCCAATTGTGAGCAGTGGTGTTCTTGGCAAACAGCTGTCTAATACACAATTAATTTTCTGCAGAAAGCCGAAAAGGTGGAATCTGATTACCAAAAGTCAGAATGAAGTATTGATGCTGTTCAATTTGTGATCTGCTCTTTTAAGAATATATTATTATGAAGCAACTTCGTTTAGTTGATAATAGAATAACTTCTTTAGTTCCTGAGCTTGGCCAAATTGCTTGGATGTAATTTACGTTTTTTGAATTGTAGCAGCAAAGGTATTTCTTGAATTGTTGGACATGCCTCTTTGAATCGACTATTCACAGCTATTTTTGCCTGTTCTCTCATCTATATCATTTCTGGATTGTTGGTGTACTGATGCTTTTATTCACTTGATTTTTGCATACTTGAGTTTCGCCCTTTGGAGATTAAAAAATACAGAATTAAATTTGTCTGTACAGCAACGTAAACCACCCATTGAGCATAATTTATTTTGCGTTACTAATTATTGACTTAGGTACTTCAATCAGATAATGAATTTCAAGTCGTGAACACCTAACTCGAACGATCCAGACACATTTACATAAAGGGTCCTCCAAATAGATGCAAAAATCGAGTTACAATCCCTGAGGTTAATTTCCACAATGTATGGTCCTGCATTAGTTCACTGCCAAAGTAGAGCACGCTTCAATTATGTACCTGCCACGCATGTTCACCAAACATGTTCCTTTTGTAAAAAGCAAACTTCTCTTTACAAACACTATCATGTTGAGAAGGTAAAGTTGACCTTCAATTTCAAGCAACCAAAAAGTGTAGTCTCATCATAAGCTCTTGTAATTGAATACCATAATAATTCACAACATCCTTGAGTATAATTTCAAAGGACATGATTACAACTCAACAAAAAATGAAAAGAAACGAAAAAATTCATCGATATAAACATCTACTCTTCATGTCTAATAGAAGAGCAGTAAAGTTTCTTTTCCAATAAACTATCCAACATTAATATCAGACATCACAAATTGCAGTCGGCTTCATTTGCTTCCAGCAGTATCTAATTTTTACCTGGAAAAAGAATTGGAAACTCACGATATAGATGCTTCCTCTAAGTATAAGATTCTTGAAATGATTCAAGTAGAATGGAGAATATGTGAATTCCATTCACAGTAGAGGTCTTGCTATATCTTTATATTCCAGCCAAACTAAATATCATAACTCCAGCCTTCGTCCAACACCCGCCTGGGAGGTGGAAAGGTAAAATGAGATACAGAAATCAAATTTACAGGCATCATCAAAGTATCGAATGAGATGCTCATTAGAGATTAGGATATCGGATGATTTGAGGGCAGATATATGTGGTAGTGATATCAAGAAGCAACGTTCCTTGCAACTCCACTTTCAGAAACTTCAGGGATTCGCAGGGACCGTCTAGGGATTTCAGCTAACGGATTAACAATAAACCCACGATCACCTTGAAGTCGATATCTCCTATTCTCCAGCTTAAATCCTTCAGGATCTCCATTATTGTCAGGGATGTTACGTACTCCAGCTACAGATGTGTTTCCATCAGAAACAGAGAATTGTGAGGTTGAAAAACGGCCCTCCGTTTTCTTCCAAAGCTTTGAGCTCAAGAATTCTGCACCAGGTAATTTGCAACACATGGCACCTGCAGCATTACTTTGTGACACCCTTCCAGTTGAGACAGCTAAATCAAATGAAATTTCGTCCAGAGCCAGCTCTAGACCATGAACACGTGTCTCCAGAGAACGCATCCCACTGTGAGAACTCCCGATGAATTTCTAAATGTGGCAATGATGAAATGGTGTGAGGGTCATGCTTAACAGATTGAAAATTTAGTGAACATTTAATTAGCACGGAACTGATGCTGTGTGAGATACAAGTAGAGGGGCAACCATATGTTTCAGACTAGTAAGGATATCATCAGTTGATGACCAAATGCTCCAGAGCTATAAGGATATTGAGCACAATGTTAAGATATAAACACGCAATTCACTGGTAATCGGTCAAATCCGAAAAAGTTAAATACACGAACAAACAAGAAATTTGAGTCCTAGGGTCAACTTAGATTTCAATATATTCCTAATCAACAATCCTTCTAGTCAGACATTCACGCAACACTTAGTAATCAAATTGAAAACAGAATGAGAATTTTGTCTGGAAATCCACATCTGTAGGCCTTGCTTGGATCTAGGATTTTGTGAGAAAAACAAGCAGAAACTCTGGGTTAATCATTCACATGTTCCGTATTAGGTGTAATAACAAGGAATTCAATTCATGAAAGATGTAATAAAATGTTCTGGAGATCCCATTTAAAATCTATGCAATTCAACTCCTATTGGTACTAGCCAACAAAATGTTGCCGTTATTTCTGGAGATTATCTCAAGTTAATTTATAGTTCATCCATTACAATTTATTAACTGAGATGAGGATTGGGGAATTTGACAGTGTTTATCTCAAGTTCCTTCCCAGTTCAAAATTTATGATTTCATTGGGGATGGAGCTTTTTATTTTCAATAGAAAAGAAGAAATTCATTGATGAACAATGCATAGGGAAGTACAATGGACTCGGGGGTACAGCTTTCAGTAAATCGGAGCCTATAACTTACAGAAGGGCCGACAAGGAAAATGGGGGTGAAGGTGGTTGCAGTGGCAATATGCTCCTCTCTTTTTTGCATTTGCAATATTTTCATCATGTTATTTTATTTATTGTTTTCCTTAACCAATCAAACAAGTTGACATTTGAAATTCCTTTGATTTCCTTTTACTTTACCTTTTCTCCCAAAGTTTTTTTTCTTTTCCTTGCTAAACATATACACTAGATAAGATTGGAAAATAGAGGATATCACTAGTCAAATATCTCGATAATGATGTCCTAATTAAAACAAATCATTGCAAGTCAGTGCGTTGAAAACAAATGGAAAAACTTAGCACATGCAGAAGGAAGCTAGATACCTGGAAAATGTCCAACAAATTGGATTGCTGGTTTTCAATTTGAACAAGCTGCTTTCGGATGAGAGAAAGGTCCTCACACTCTCTCTGGTGCCTACAAGGTTCTCCAGTTCCATTACTAATGACAAAACTTTCATCATCACATGGCATCACAAGAGAACCAGGTTTAAAATTGCCAAATTTCTGCTTCTTTTCATCAGAGTTATCATTGAAAAGGGCACGTTTTATTTCTGGCTCGGTAAATTTATTTTTTTCTTCCTCAACGGTTTTCAGCACTTTCTCACCTCTATTCAAAGGATTATCCTCCAAAACTGCAATACCAGAAGAATCACCAGCAATTTGAACTTTCCAACCAGAAGGCTTCTTGCGGTCTAACTTCCTAAACATAGCAGGACCAATTTTCCTGTCATTACCACCAGGAGGACTTTTTTTCTTGGCTGTGGTAGCAGAAGAGCCATCAGCTGACGGTGTTCTGTCAACCGAATTATCAAAAGAGCCTTTTTTCCTCAGTACTGGAGCTGTCGAGCTAACTGTGAAAGAAGTTTTGGAGCCAGGTGGAAAACGTCCATCACTGGGACTTTCTGTACTCAGATAAAAAAAGTTAGCAATTGAAAGTTTTGTGAACAAAGAAAAAGGAACAGTGGGAAAAATGTTGCTCTTCTCTAACAATAAAACACAGAAGAAAAATGGGCCAACTGTAGTTAAAAAGAAGGGCAAAGATATTTGGATAAAACCCAAATCCTATCCAAGCCTAGTATTGAAATTAACAAAATCCAAATGTATATGAAAAACTGAATTACCGGGTGAAGATGCATGTGGAACAGAATATATCAGAATCAAACCAGAAGAAGGAAAGAATAAGCAATTTGAATCACTGAAGAAATCAAGAATTGACATTCCCCACTTTTCAATTAAAAAGAGCACATTAAAGAAAGAAAGATGAACAATCATGTCAAGATTAGAAATGGGAATTAAAAGAGATAACTTGTGCTCAACTCAGTGCAGATAACCCCGTACAGCAGAATTATCACTTGAACTATTATTTATTGAAATCACGTAACAATCATATGCTAAAACATGTCAATAATAAATAGAAATTAGTTAGCTTAAATTCAGATTCTATGTTCTAAAAGAAGTTACAGCAAAAAGTCAAGATCATGAATTTGATTACTCAAATCTGAAACGATCAACTCGCAAGAGAATAGTCAGATCGATTACACATGAAAGAACATAATTAAACCATATACCTTTAGAGGATACCAGTGGTTCTGCAGGTAGTGAGACCTCATCTGATAAATCAGGAATCTCCTTCCAAGCATCTATCATCTGATTCATTGTCTCCCTCACTACCTTCACCTAATCAAATCAACACACATTGCATCAATAATTCTATATATAGATAAATCTCCATTTGAGAAATCAGATTATTAGCAGTAACATGTCAAACAGATTTCAACTAGATCCAATTCAATTCAACATCAGACCTTGTCAAATCTCTTCGCCTCGAAAGTCTTCAAACATGAACTTTTGTAATCAGATAAAGCATATTTCTCCGCCCCCACGATCTTTATCAAGGCCTCAGAAGCCGCCTTCCTCACAGCCCAGTCCTCACTACTCAAGAACTCCACCAAACACATCACTAAATTATTAATCAGGTTCTTTCCACCACCACTCAACACTCCATTACGTTCCACCACGCTCCCCATCAGCGTCAACAACGCAGCTTTCGCCTTGAAACTCTCGCATTTCGCCAACTTCTCGAACCTAGGCAACAGGCGTTTCAAGCTACCGGAATCCGGATTTTGTGATCCTTCGATTATAGAAACCAAGCATAGAGCAGCCCCAGTCTGAGTGTTGGAATCCTGTTCTCTGAATAGAGATTCAAGGAATGGCTTGGTAATGGAAGCAAACGACGGGGCTGTGACATGCGAAGAGAGGGAGAGTGAGGCAGATACGCAGGCAGAGCGGACGGAGGAATCCGGATCCCGGAGGCGGCGGATGATGGCAGTGAGGAGTTTCGACAGGTATGGGGAGAGAGAGTTTCCGTGGTGCTCGGAGAGCACCGATATGAGGCGGAGACACTGGCGGCGGACGGGAGACTTATCCGACGAGTCAGTGGCGGAAATGGAGGAAAGAAACGGCGGAAGTGTGTCGGTGGATAGAGTTCTCGCAATAGATTCCAACTCCGACGCGGCAGCGGAATGCGTATCACGGTCAGAAAGCTTGTGGAGGCATGTGAGCACACGGTGCTTCAGGTCACGTGCTTGAGCCTGGCTCAGCTGCTTGGAGTTGAAAGCCGACATTCTATAACAAATATATATACAAACCAAATGTGTTAAAACAGGACTGCTGTTCGGGTATTTGGCGGTGGCATAGGTGGTGGCGCCGCCGGTATCTCCGGCAGCATTGCGGTGGTTTAGGCCGGGGGTGTCAGAGGCTTTAAAGACTTTTGTTTACTTTCTCTCTCTCTGTCGACTGCTTATAAAGAGTCACCTGCAATTGGGAAAGTCACGTAAAGAAAGCCGTTAATTTACTGGAAATTGTGATACGACGGCGTATATGTATGTTTAGTTCGCCAGGTCCACCTATTTTCCCATTTACTACTAGTAATAAATACTTTAATACCTGCAAAATAAGAAAGAAAAAAAATAGTAATTATATTAGGGAAAAAATGGCTAAATTTCATGGTCGGTCCCCAACCTATTACTTGATTAAAAAGTTAATCCTTAACCTTTAAAGAAGTACAAGTTAATATTCAACCTTTATCTTTAGTTTAACAAACAATCTCGAATGACGGAAAAGCCTAAATCTTCGTTGAATCATTACGCAATCTCCAGAGTTTTACAAAGTCAATTTATTCCTAAATTGCCAAGAAATTCGAAATGACGCGTGTTTCCAGAAGGGTCACATACCAATTTAACGAAAATATAAACAATTTTCATCATAATTAACTCAATGTACAACTATAATAAAATAATTATCTACATAATTATTACACGTATATTCTTCTGTTACATTACATGACATGTTACCCAAAGTGGCATCATTAATTATTAGGCCCCAGGTCATTATTTTTAAAAAAATATATATTTTTTAATAGTGATTTTTTGAAAAATGTGTGATCAAAAATGAATGAGAATTAAAGAGTTTTAAAATAATCATTGTCAAATAAGAGTTAGATTTCGAATATTTGGTAGTAAATATGCAGTGATACTCATGTTAAATAGGTGAGAGAAAATTTATGTACGACAAGATGAGACGGGGCGAATTTCCAGGAAGTCGGGACCAAACAAGAATTAAAATATTATCATTAGTTTATTTATTTATAATATGATTTAAATTAAAAAAGAAAAACATGAATTAAGAATATTTTATTTTTGGGAAAGGCCTGAGTAATGATGTGAAAATGGTAGGGAGTCTTAAGCAAGAAACTGTTTATTGCAATCATGCTCTTTATTTTCTTATTATTGCTTTATTAAGAATCCAACCCATGATTAAGATTTGGAATTTTATACTACTACCACAATTTTTATTCGAGACATTATATTTTAATTATAGTTAAGCTCTTCAATCTTTACTCATTTCAACATTTATTTTCCATTAAATTATTATCTTCAACATTTTATTAATTAGTACGGCTTTTCGTTGATGATGATTTATATTAAAATATTTTGTTTTCATGCTTTGAACTGAGAAAAAAAATATTTTTTTCTACTTTCTACTTTTATTTTTTTAAAAATATGATGAAAAAAATAAGTTATTTTATTCAATTTCAAAGGACTGTTGGACATAAAATTGTTATTAAATACAAAATGTGTTAATTATTAGAAAGTTCGAGGATAAGAATGATACGAAAAATCGTTGGGACATTAAGTGCTGTGACGTGACGAGTAAAGATTGAGAACCTTAAGTTCAATTAAAATGTGGTGCAAGAAATAAAAATTGTGGCGTGAATATAAATACTATTAAGATTTTGTTTGCATATTAAGAATATGCCTCGTTTGGCCCTCATTATTTGATATTATAATTTTTGGAATGTATTTTTTTGGAAAATGCGTGATTGAAAAAGAAGGAAATTCTTTTTGTTTATGTGCAATATTATTTTATTAAAGTCTTTAAGTATTTCAATAATTTGTGGATTTATAAAGATTTCATTAATAAATGAATTTCAAGAAATTTAGATAGATTTGATTATATAATGTCACATGACACTCTATCATTTGTCAATTTAAAATACAATCAATTTTTTATTCAATATTTTCCATTCATATCATATTATGTATATTTTAATATACAGATAGCAAAATCATTTTTTAATTGACACTTCTCTTAGTAGCATAGGAATCAAAAACTTTAGTGGTTCATTTAGTTCAACCATCTCAATAAATGAGAATCCCTTCTCTCAACCTTCCCTACCTAACTCACTAATTTTTATATAGCATCTGTTTGGTACACATTAAAATTTTCATTTTCATTCTTGTTTTTCTACTCATTTTTAACTACGCATTCTTCAATAAAATAATATTTTCTATCACATCAATAAATTTTCTTTCTTTTTCAACTACACATTCTCTATTAATCTATTATTTCAGAATACATTCTTTCAAAATAATATGAATCAAACACACCCATACTTTTAAACTACCAATCAAGAAGGACATGCCAACTAATGAGATTTATTTATAGTTTTTCTTCTACTTTTTGTTTAGTCTAAAAAAATAAAGTACAATCATTGTTTTCATCATATATTATTGGTAAAGTAAGATATATTATAAATTGATCAAATCAAAGAATTTTTTTAATTTTTTTCACTAGTTTGGGTGGTCCATGTGCTCCATTTTCCGAGTCAAAATTTTAATAATATATAGGAGAATACTGAGGAGCACGCACGTGCATGGATTCTATTTAATTTCCTCCTTATAGAAAGGATAAGGTTAAATCCCAAATCAGGGAATTACCTGAATAATAAATGTACTAATGTAAGGATGTTTGACCATTCCTTTTAATACAATTGACATTTTCAAAATTTAACATTACCCCGTCCTATTTATATATGCTTACTTTTCTTTCTTGTCTGAATTATATAGTCTTGTTTTTTTTATATTAAGAATGTTTTGTTCGTTTAATAATACACCATTATTTATTTACTACTTCCAATAATAATTAACTACTAGTTATTGATAATTAAATGAGGGTAAATTAGGAAAGTTTTTGACAAAAATTACTTTTCCAATAACATTAAATAATAGTTCTTAATCCGTGTGAAAACTAATAAATGAGACGGAGGGAGTATAGCATTATAGTCCATTAAATTTAAACGAGCAATTTGATCAGACTGAACTTAGGCGAACACGCATTTCAAAATTAGTGATCTCAAACAGCCGTCTTTCAAATTTGTCAAGGATACATCACACATCGAGTAAATAATAGAATATATAACAATCTAGACTACTCTGTTTAAGTTAGAACCCCAAGTATTATCTTTGTGCAGAGAAAAAAAAAGATTCACGAGAGTTAAATTTTGACTTTGATAGGACTTTAAAACGAAAAATCTTCGCAACTTTGTTCATAGAAGGTCAAAATTTTTAGTATGTATTTGAATTTGAACATGTATTGCAAAGGCTAAAAAAGTACGCACCAAATTTCCTAATAGTACCACCCCCTCAACTCATTAAAACTTGCCAATTCAAAAACTGATAGTAATAAGATTCATGACTTAAGAAAAGGGCATATCCCTCGTGAAAATACTTATTGCATTATGGTTGTCAGTTGAAAGTAGGGTGAAGAACTGGCCAGCTTCCAAGAGTATGCATCATTTATTTATTTATTTTAATTTTTTTGATATATATTAATAGAATAAAAATTTGAATTTAGAATAAGTTGTAGAAATTCTTTTTAATTATTTGTTTTTGATCTAGTGTTGTATTTTGTAGGGAAAATTGTAAAAAAAGAGCAAGAAAAAAAATGTATTTTTCCTTGAAAGATAAAGATTCCAAATATTGTCAAGTACTAGGAAAGGATTGAATTAAAAAAAAAAAAAAAACCCGGAAATGAAATTGGCAATGTAACTTTTGGCACAAGGGAATTATTCAAGCTCTTGCCAGCAGATGGCACAAAATTATTTTTTAAAGAGAATATTTTTCCATCTAGAGGTGATACTCGTTTATTCAGTATCAGACCATCTATTGCAGTCATATCCATTTTACCAAGTTATTCAGTTATTCAGTTTGGTTATCGCCTTATTTCCCTTAGGACTTCTTATGTGAGGATATAGATCAAATAATAAAAATTTCATTTCAGCTAAATACTTGGGGAAAATTTTAAACAAATACTTCAATTACCTTTTTTTTTTTTTTATATATTAACGTAATTTGATTTAGGGGTTCCACTTGTCTAATAAAAGTCAACAATAACGACAATTTTTTTAAATTTTAATTTCTACCGAACACGTCCCTAGAATAAGGAAAAAGTTGGAAATCTAGCCGCTGATTTTCTTGCTTTATTTGTAGCTTGTGCAAAGAGTAGAATAAATTCCTATGTTATTTACTTACTATTTTGTATTTAAATTTGAAACTTATATTTGTGTTGGAAACTTTGAAAAAAATGTATAAAGTTCCTATAAATATATTTTAAATGTTTAGTAAGTATCATTTTTAATTGATTAAGAATTAAAATAATATTTAAATAAGAAAACGCTTTTTAAAGTTTTTTTTACGCATATGCCTCGCCTAAACTCACATAATCCATAACTTGGCCTCCACGCATTGCCGCGCATTACGCCTTTTANTATAAATATATTTTAAATGTTTAGTAAGTATCATTTTTAATTGATTAAAAATTAAAATAATATTTAAATAAGAAAACGCTTTTTAAAGTTTTTTTTACGCATATGCCTCGCCTAAACTCACATAATCCATAACTTGGCCTCCACGCATTGCCGCGCATTACGCCTTTTATAACATTGGTCAAAACTAATAGAGATCGATGAAGGCATGAAGCTATAAGTAATTTATAATAAAACTTAAATTTAGTGATCAACTTGATTCAAGATACAAAATTTGATGACTAACATAAAATTTGTTTACTTTATAGTGAGAATCAATAAGAAAAACATCGAAATCACTTCAATAAAACAATCCATCAACTGCCAAGAAAATTCAAATAAGATCCTCTTTTTGATATGCTAGGTAAGAAATACAAATCATACGAGCAATCATCTCTTCTATTAGTCTAAGGAAACACACACAGCACTTCTAAAAAGAAAGTAAAATTATCTTCAAGCAAGTTTGTGTGCCTTAATATATTTTAATAATTTGATTTCTTTTTTTTTTTTACTCAAATGGATAAAAATGTTATTTTTCTCGACTTAACTTTTTATTTTTTATTAAAACAAGTAACTTATTTTTTTAGTTTTTAGTTTTTACGAATGAAAATACGTTTTCTCTATTTGAGAAATGCTCGAATTACCCGGGGGGTGGGGGGTGGGGGGGGGGGCAACCCCCGACCGGCCCCTCACAATAGCGGGGGGCCCACCTTTTTAAAAAAATCCAAAAAAAAGGTGGGCTCCCCACTATTGTGAGGGCCCGGTCGAAGGGGGGGGGGGTTGTAAATCCCCGGTAATTCCAACATTTCTCTACGTATTTTCTCCTTAGTAAAAATTTTATACTTAACCAAGCATTACCTTTAAACAACTTTGAGAAAAGATCTCAATGTGTCAAACATTTAGGGTTGGGCAAAATTCTCGAATTGAACCAGATCGGACCGAACCGAGCGGTTCTTCATAAATTAAATACTTGAATGAGTATCTGAATTGAGAACCGACGGGTTTGGTTCGATTCTCGATTCTAGCTCAAGAATCGAATAAGAATTGAATCTAAATAATTTTTTAAATTTTTTATATTGAATTAATTAAATTATTTTAATTTTTTCTAAACAAATTATCAAATTAATTAAACAAACCAGTTAAGTCCAGCCCACACCAAATCTAGCCAAAATAATTTTTTTATTAGCCCAATATTTGGGCCTTATTCTTATCCTTCCTCTTTCCATTCCATTTCATTTGGTAAGCAGTACGCCCATTCTAGTATAAACTCAAATCATTTGATAATTTTAAAACTTACATCCCCATTTCCAAATCGATTTTGAAGCTCCTTCATTTCACCAGCGACAGTAGCTACTGATTAGATCTTTGAGTCCAGTATAAGCATTAAAAATTGGGTTATGTTAATTTGTAAAAGTTACGAATGAAAATGTCATTAGTTGTATTTATGTGGTATTGCTGTAAATGTTAAAAAATTTATTTATGGTACGGAACCGAACCGAACGGAACCGAAATCGAAACCGAACGGTTCCATAATTATATTTGGACCTGACGGTTCTATTTATTAAATACCTGAAAATTTTGTGTCGGTTCGATTCTGAAAAGAATCAAATCGAACCGATCCATGTCCAGCCCTACAAACATTAGTATTCTCTACAAAATAAAGCCCATGTGACTATTTGTTTTAACTACAAAAGTTGATAAAAAATTTATAATTAATTTTAACCACAAATTTCATGAAATTCACGACTTTTAGTAACTTTTCAATCACATATTCTATCAACTTTTATCAAAACATACTAAAAATTTATTTTATAACAAAACCAAACATGGACTAAATTAGTCAAAGTCACTCTTACATTGCAATGGTTGTCCCATTATTAATGTAATATTGGTGCTTGGTATGGAGACAATATCCATCCAAATAAGAGATAGGTCCACACTAACTTGCATTGTCACATAACCCTAATCTATGTACATAAATATTAGCTATGTACATCTATGTAAATATATAAAGACAATTGTTCCTCTAGATTTCCACACTCTCCATGTGCACCATTTTCGCTTGCTAGTAGACACATAACGTGGTAGATGAACAAATATTTAATAATACAAGCACTTGGAGATATTGAACAAGACAAGATCCTAGTATATTGAATATTTGGGCTTGGAAACCCTATTCATATAGACATTCTTTGAATCTACACGAGGTCTTTTAATTTATTGAGAGGAAATTTTCCCTCTTGCTCCAATTGTTTAGTTGATTAGAAGGGACGAAAATGAGTCGGACAAATTCGATATGACATGTAAAAAGAGATACATTAATATCTGGAGAGAATCGAGCAAACAACAAGCATCATGTGCAAGGAAATAAATATCGGCCCTCCTTCATCAATTCGCTTCTAACTGACACAAACATATCACTAAGATTAAGTTTCCATGATTTAGATTCTTTTGTTTATATTTTTTCTATACTTAGATTGTAAGCAATCCATGTGGGTAAGCAATCAATGCAAAATGTGGACGTCTACCGTCAGACATAATCGACAAACGATTAGAATATAATGTGCGTCATGAACACGCCTGCCTAATTAAAATTTTAGGGCATGTTTGTACCGAATTTTAATCTGTTTTTAATTTAAGTCAAAGTCAAACAATTAATATCAATTACATCTTTCACGGGTTCCATATCTTTTCAACCACACATTTCAAAAACTTTTATCACAATCCACTTAAAATCTGAATTTAATCTACACTAAACACCTTCTTAATCTATTAATCGCAATTACCAATAGCAATTTCATATGATATGAGGAAACATTCCATGTGGGTTGAACCCCAATAGAAGGTTTATGCCTTTAGATAATTTTTGTTTCTTTTTTGGAAGGATTTTTATTTAACGGTAGGTATGCAAATATCTTCACTAAATCATTATTCTTAGTTTTCACATGAAAGCAAGTGATTCATTATGTTTTAGTCTTTGGCTTAATCTTTAATATTCAAAATTATTCGATACTTGGCGTGATATTTGCATGCATAGTTTTACACGTCTTAAAACTTACGAGTCTTTATTTTCTCGATCGATATGACATTTCAAAATAAGATATTAGTTATCATGAATTGTTTTACACATCTTAAAATTTACGGGTCTTTATTTTTGGATAAAACTTTCTAAATAAAATATTAAACATGTAAAGTCTATGAATTAGAGAAGGAACTATGTACAATCGAAAATCTGATATATTGTATTAGGTAATATTGGAGAATACAATTATAATTATATTTTCAACTTTTATTACAAATAAGGTATGTTAACTTACAAAAATAGTCTCAAAATTTGATAGGCGCTTACTTTTCTTTTCGCTATAATTTCATAAATAATGTTCTATTATTTCATCCGAAAGTAAAAGTTATTGGGGAGGTGCAATTCACCACATATTATCTAGAATTAAGTCTTGAAATTATCTTAGGTCCATCCGTTTCAAGCATGCTCTTACCTAACTATCTACATTTCAGCATTGACTCGAACATGTACCTCCATTTTTTTTTTATACCAATTGATGTAATGTATTGTCGATACTGATTTGTCCATGGAGGAAGTGCAATAATACACTTTGTATCATTCAAAATCAAATTTGAAAATCTACCTCAAATCTACT
>CAIGRQ010330681.1:0-11905 GCA_903798375.1 Fraxinus sp. D2006-0159
AAAAAAAAAAAAAAACCCTTTTAAACTTGGAGATTAAGAAAAGCATGTATAGTTATTAGTTGGTTGGGCCAAGAGAATCATCTATATAATTATATTCCCGAATTAGTGGGATGCCATATTTGTGTTCTTCATAGAAAATAGGTAGGGTTTTTAATAAACCGCTTCAATTAGGAAACTAAATAATTCTCAAAACGCTAAAGCTTCTTCGAAATTATAGATCAAAATTTAACCAAGCTTAATTTAATTTGACGTGCCAAATTCATGTTTGATTGATTTATATGGATATTTATCATAGTACTCAACACAACATGTTAAAATAATAGCGCTATCATAGTTAGTTCATTCTATTTGATAGCTTGTTATTTGAGACAATAGAAACATGAAATTAATATCTCAAATAACAAGTTGTCACAGAATACTGCAGTCGCTGACTATGAATAAAATTATTCTAGAATAATTCACAAACTAGGAAATTTATTGAAGATTATTCCATTCCCATGGTAAGGCCAAGTCGTGAATGAGACAACCTTTTTTTCACAACCTTCTATACAGAAGGGGATAAATAATGTATCTTAAAAAAATGAAAAAAAAATTCAGCTGGTAACTGAAGTTAACAATGAGCTGATTGTTGATCATGAGTAAACTAGAAGTGATATGTGATAATAATGAGGAAATCAGAATAATCTTCTTTATTATTTCACATTGATCAACTTTTGCAGTCTCACATATTCATCCTAGCTTAAGTCAAAAAATAGGGGAAAGAAATATTATAAAATATCTCTAAGATTAGAAGGAATTAACAAGGAAATATACGTTAATATTAAACTATCTCATCACAAGTGGTTTTTAATGGATATAGTGGTTACTGAAATAATATGTAAGAAAGATATATGTGGAGAGAATCCATAGACTAACAAAATTCGAAATTCACTGAGCTCAAAAATTAAAACAGTAGAAGACGGTGAAAAGAGCAGTTTCAAAATATACAACCTAAACAAGACACCAAGTAACAATTTGATACTCGAGATCAAAGCAAAAACCTGCAACGAAAGTGGTCGACCCTTGGCCATGTTCTGGTAGTGGTAGTTGTTATTCGCCCTTTTGCTTCTGATTTGATGGTGAAAGAAACAGTATGCAAGTGCAGAAATGAAAGAGCCAAATAGTGTTTTGAATACTTTAACCATTGTGAATAGGTCTCTTGGATGGATATATAAAGGAGAGAAAGCTAGAAGAAGATGATCAAAACGAACTAGTCCAATTCAAGAAAATATTCCTCAAAGGCATCTCTTCCTTAAGTTCAAATCTTAGCCTAATATATATTCAAGAGAAAGCTTTTCATTTTCTTTCTTTTATTTTTAGTCAATAACTTTGTTAATAAACACTCCCAAATGACCTATCCAATATTCTTTTCCATTCATGCTTGTCTCTCAATTATAAAAATAACCCTTTCAGAGGGGAATAGTATCTAGATAGCCCCTGGTAACAATATTTGGGTTCCTTCCAAAAGTATCTTATACGTTGGTTTTATTTTTTTTATATATTCGAAGTGGGATTTAAGTGGCTCATTTAATACATTTTGAAAACGAATGTATTCACTTGTTGATCTCTAATATAATATCAAAACTCGGGGTTTAATATTGAAATATCAACAATATTGTTAAAAGAAGAGTCACTTATACGTTATTAAAGTTCCAATACTTACACACCACTTACTAATGCTTCAAATGTGGATCAGTTCACAATGGCCGCTGATACTGAAAAGAAAATTCAGAATATCAGATGTCGTGGGATGGATGGGCTTAAGGAATTATTAAAGATGGGTTTTAGTGCAAAGGAACCAAATATTCCTAAAAATCTCCTTTTTCTCTCTATCTTTCATCATTAAATATGCACCATCTATCTACAAAGATATATTCCTGCAAGCACTTGGACATGTAATTAAGCATTCTTTCTGTATTATTAATTGTATTTGATGTCTGTTTTGTACAATAAATTTCAGAGAAAAGAACCTTTCCTTAAAAGCATGCAGGGAAATTCTTGCACATTCTTATGCGCATCATATTCATATGTAAAGAAAATATCGACAGATGTGGAAGTCAAAACAAAATCTGATTCCATTCCATAAGGTGAGATGAAGTATTAAAGATCAATCAGATGCCATATTCTAGATTATGATATATCATTGATCAGAATACTTACTCTCTAAGGCAAGTTTCTCCATTGCAAGGGCACAGAGAACAAATTCAAAAGTAAAGGTTTTCAATCTTCACTCATTGTCTTATTTATGTCCCCAACTTTTTTTCTTCACATGTTACTTTCAACGTTCCATTAATTAACATATTTGGTCCCTGGTGATGATTTCCGTCCAAAAAGTCTGTTAGGATGGTGTTAAAAACTTATTTACCCCTCTTGTATAAAAAAAAAAAAAACCAACAAATACGAAAGTGCAAGATAATATTTGTACATCATTTCAAAGCACGCTTGCTATGTATCAAAGATCTATATTTTGCGCACTATAAGAATAAGCCTATATTTGGTACACATTAAAAATTTCATTCTCATCTTTGTACTCATTTTCAACTACACATTTTTTAATTAAATAATATTTTCCATCACATCAATACTTTTTCCTTCTTTTTCAACCACACATTCTCCATTAATCTACTATTCAAGAATATATTCTTCCAAAATAATGTGGCTCAAACACACCTAATCAAAAATTGGAAGAAGAAATAAGATATGTGCATTGAAAACTTCATCTGCGTATTTTCTCTCAATTCTTTCATAAAGCAAAAGGAATCACAGTACAAAATATATACAAGACAAAGCCAATAAAGAAATGACACTCACCTAACAAACTAACAGAAAATAAGGAAAATAGAACACGTGGAAAGAGAAAAGGGATAAGTGTAAAATAAAATAAAATGATAATTCAACATCCCCCCTCAAGCTGGCAATTGGTGATGGTCAGCCAATCCCAGCTTGGAAACTAAGTGATGGAACTGAGGGGATGCTAATGCCTTGGTGAATATGTGTGCAACTTGTTGAGCGGAAGGAATATGTTGAGGCAAAATGAATCATTCTTTAAATTTATTTGTAACAATAGGGCAATCAATCTCCAAGTATTTAGTTCTTTCATGAAAAACTGGGTTAGCACAAATATGTAGGGCGAATTTATTGTCACACCATAAAGGGAAGGGTAAAGGTATAGGAATGGCAAAGTCTTTCAGTATATAATTGATCCATGTATAACAGAAAATAAGGAAAATAGAACGCATGGAAAGAGAAAAGGGATAAGTGTAAAATAAAATAAAATGATAATTCAACATCCCCCCTCAAGCTGGCAATTGGTGATGGTCAGCCAATCCCAACTTGGAAACTAAGTGATGGAACCGAGGGGATGCTAATGCCTTGGTGAATATGTGTGCAACTTGTTGAGCGGAAGGAATATGTTGAGGCAAAATGAATCATTCTTTAAATTTATTTGTAACAATATGGCAATCAATCTCCAAGTGTTTAGTTCTTTCATGAAAAACTGGGTTAGCACAAACATGTAGGGCGAATTTATTGTCACACCATAAAGGGAAGGGTAAAGGTATAGGAATGGCAGAGTCTTTCAATATATAATTGATCCATGTGACTTCACATACAGTTGTTGCCAAACTTCTGTACTCAGCTTCAGCTGTGGATCGACAGCTGTGGATCGAGAAACCGTGGTTTGTTTCTTGGTTTTCCATGAAATCAGTATGTCTCCAAGATAGATACAAAACCCTATGAGAGACCTTCAGTATCACTGCAAGAAGCCCAATCAGCATCAGAGTATGTTGTTAAGGTGAAATTCTGTTGTACTGGAAAGTGAAGGCATAGTGAAGGACATCATTTCAAATATCGCAACAAATGAATTGCAGTGTCCCAATGAATTTGACAAGGACTATGAACAAATTGACTTAACTGTTGTATGCCATAGGTAATGTCCGGTCCGGTCAGGTTTAAGTATAGAAGCCTTCCAATCAGTCTTCTATATCTTTTTGGATCCGAAAATGGAGGACTCGAGTTTTGTGAAAGTTTTGTACCTTTTGGAATTGGAATTGAAATTGATCTTGTACCAATGAGCCCAACATCTCTAATGATGTCCAAAATATATTTTCTCTGGTTAATATATGTCCCCTTTTTACCTCTAGCAATCAAGTCCCAGAAAATATTTTGCAGCTTCAACATCTTTGATGGTAAATTGAGAATGCAGATATTTCTTGACTGATATAATGTCAGATTCATGAGTTCCAGTGATTAAGTCATCATCCACATAAATAAGGAGAAATAAACTGTGATCAGATGAATGCTTAAGAAACAAACAATGGTCATGGTTGGACTGAACAGACCCATACTCTGTGCGCTTAAGACTGAGTTCGGTATTCCATTGTCTCGATGCCTGCTTCAATCCATATAAGCTTCTTCTCAATCTGCAGACTTTGTTTGTCGTTGCTGTGGTATATCCCAGAGGCGGTTGTAAATAAACATCTTCATCAAGGTATCCATGCAAGAATGCATTGTTGATATCAAGTTGATGGAGAGGCCAAGACCTGGCTGAGGCTATTGTAATAAAAATTTTAACTGTGACAAGCTTTGTAACAGGTGAAAAACAATCAAAAAAATCAATTCCTTCTAATTGATTGTAGCCTTTTGCCACTAATCGTGCCTTAAGCCTATCCACACTTCCATCCGGTTTTAGTTTAACTTTGTATAGCCATTTGCAACCAATAGATTTCTTCCCTTGAGGTAAATCAGTGAGTTCCCATGTTTTATTTGATTCTAGTGCTTCCAGTTCCTCATTTATAGCATGTATACAACTTTTATCTTTATAGGCTTGATGGTAAGAACTTGATTCTTGAATTTTTGACACATTAGCCGGTATGTCACATATGTATAGTGTAAGTCTGGTGAAATTGTGTAAGGACATGTAGACAGTGTGAATTGTGAAATAGGTTTTGTTTGGTTGAAAGAGGATTGTTGATTGACAGTTGGAACAATAGAATTTTCAGTTACATTAGTAATGTAATCTTCCATCCATATTGGTCTGGTCTTTTGCCTGGTACTTTGTCTAAGGGTTAAAGGCTCAAATGTTATATTTTCTGGTGATTCA
The DNA here is from genome assembly GCA_903798375.1 of Fraxinus sp. D2006-0159. Taxonomy (NCBI): domain Eukaryota; kingdom Viridiplantae; phylum Streptophyta; class Magnoliopsida; order Lamiales; family Oleaceae; genus Fraxinus; species Fraxinus sp. D2006-0159. The sequence continues at coordinate 5,141 of CAIGRQ010330681.1, forward strand.
GGAAAGGGAACTTGGGAGAGTGGAATAGTGTTGTGATTAGTGGAGGAAGAATCAACAGTGATTTCATTAGATGATGTGTCTGTGGTTGTATTTTGTAAAGGCTCATCATTTTGATTATCACAAGGGGAAACTGAGGGCATTATGGTTAGATCATCATCATAAAATTCAGGGTATGGAATGGGATTTATCAGTAATACGATTTTTTCCTGATTTGAAAGGAAAGTAATTTTCATAAAAGGCAACGTCTCTTGAAATTTGAACTTGTTTAGTGGATAAATTGTAGACTTTGTAAGCCTTTTGTCCAGGGCTATAACCTATAAATACACTCTTATAAACTCTTGATTCAAATTTGTCTTTGTGAGGTTTGGTATTGGTTATGTAACAAAGGCAGCCAATAGTTTTAAGGGAAGATAAATCTTGTTTAGTGTTGTATAGGATCGTCTTTCAATTTAATACTGAACTAGGAATTCTGTTTATAATATGTGTGATCATTAGAATAGAGTGTGACCAGAAATATTGAGGTAAACGAGCTTGAAACATGAGGGATCTAGCCATTTGGAGTAAATGTCTGTGTTTTCTTTCTGCAACTTCATTTTGTTGTGGAGTGTAGACACATGATTTTTGGTGAAGAATTCCTAAAGTTTGGAGAAAGGTTTGACATTCATTTTCAGTAAATTCACTTCCATTGTTTGTTCTAATGACTTGAACATCCTTTTTGAACTGGTTTTTAATCATTTTGAAGAAGATTTCTAAGGTCTTAACAATCTGGGATTTGTGAATAAGCATGAAGGTCCATGTGGCTCTACTGTAGTCATCCACAATGGTGAGCATAAAAGGTGTTCCAGTTAGGGTGTGTTGTCTATAGGGACCCCATATGTCAATTTGCAATAATTCACAGGTGGTTTTTGAGTGAATTTGTGAGTTTTGAAACGGAAGTCTGTTTTGTTTTGCTTTGTGACAAGTATCGCAGGGTTTTACATTCTTAATGGCAGAAGCATTGCAAAGCTGTTTAAGGAAGCTGAGATGTTGTAAGCATTGAAATGAAGCATGACCAAGTTTAATATGCCAATCAACAAGAGAAAAGGGAGAAGCCTTATCAGTAAAAGAATTTTTTTTTTCTAGAATTCAAATTCTCAGTAGATAGAAGATTACAGATATTCATTCTCCTATAGCAATTTCCAACTCCACTATTCAAGAAACTATGGTCATCAAGTCTGTATAACTTTCCATTCAATTTTCCAACCGCCAACGTCCTATCACTCTTCAGGTCCTGCATCAAGCAATATGTAGGATAGAAGATAAATTTAATCTGTACAGTTTGGAAGAGTTTAGGGACAGATAGTAAATTAAGTTTAAAAGTGGGTACGTGAAGAACATCAGTTAAAATGATTTTGTGGTTCATAGCAATAGTTCCTATGTGTTAGACAACTTTGACAGAACCATCAGGTAGCAAAACAGAGGTAGGCTATGTGATTGGTTTTAGGTTGGTCATTTGTGATGAATCTGTGCATATGTGATTATTGGCACCAGTGTCAACAATCCAAGTTCCATATTTCAGTTCATCAAGTGAAGTAAAAGCAAAATGTTGAGTGTACATACCAGAATAATCCCTGAGATGTGCAAAATTCACTCGATCTTCATTATCAGTGAGCTTCTTTCCATTCAGCATTTTCATCAACTCTTGCTGAACAATGGCAGCAATATTGGAAGAGGATGATGTATCCTTTGAAGTCACAGCAGCAAAACCATCTTCAAAATCAAGGGGTGAATTATCCATTTTCATCACATTGTTTGCACCATTTCTCCAGTTAGGATCCTTTGTCCTTTGATCTTTCTTGTACCGATCTGGAAAACCAATAAGTCTGAAACATCGTTCCTTTAAATGTCCACTCATATCGCAGTGATCACAATACATTAGCTCCTTATCATAATTGCCATATCTTCTGTTAATTCCCCTTCCTACAACATTGTTTCCTCTACCAAAAGCAGATCTACTTGTCCAATTTCCTCACCCAGATCCATTTATTCCACGTCCATCATTCCTAGTATTAACTCCCCTGACCATCATCACAGTGTTATCATTAGTTTCAGAATACAACATATGCAGTTCTCTTTGTTTCTCCACCCTTAGAACCATGGAATATGCTCTATTCACCGAGGGTAAAGGCTCCATCACAAGCACTTGATTTCTGACATTGTCATATGTATTGTTCAGGCCCATCAAAAATTGCATAAGTTTGTTGAAAGAAGCTGAATCAGAAACTTCCTTTGCAGCTTCATATGTACATACTAGTGATGGCATAAGGCAAGCGATTTCATCCCACAATTTTTTAAGATTGGTGAAATATTTCTCCACTGTCATTGATCCTTGTGTCAAGTTACTGATCTCTCTCTGCAACTGGTAAAGTAATGGCCCATTGAATTCACCATATCTCTCATTTAATTCATCCCATAAATCCTTTGTTGATGTCTTGTAAATAAATGCTTCCACAATTTCCTTCGAGATTGAATTTAAGATCCAAGATCTAACCATACAGTCTACCCTATTCCATTGATCAAAATTTGAAGATTCACTATCTAGTTTCTCACATTTCCTATTTATGAAGCCCAACTTTAATTTCGCACCTAATGCTATTTTAATCGACCTGTTCCAGCTAAGATAGTTTTTATCTGTCAATGGTGAAGTTACAAGGATCATTCCTGGATGATCCGAACTCTGCAAATCCAATGGGTCTCCATTGGAATACTCCTTTGCTGCTGCGCCTGTTCAATCGCCGGAGGAATTTGTAGATCGTCATTTTGATCGTTGTTGTTTGCTATCTTCTCACTAATACATTTATCACTTCAAATTGTATGAGTGCGAGATGATTTATGGCTTTGATACCATAATCAAAAATTGGAAGAAGAAATAAGATATGTGCAGTGAAAACTACATTTGCGTATTTTCTCTCTATTCTTTCATAAAGCAAAAGGAATCACAGTACAAAATATATACAAGACAAAGCCAATAAAGAAATGACAGCTCACCTATCAAACTAACAGAAAATAAGGAAAAGAGAACACGTGGATAGAGAAAAGGGATAAGAGTAAAATAAAATAAAATGATAATTCAACACCCTAAATAATATCATCAGAATTCTTTCACTATTAAGGACAAGGAGTTCAGCCAGCCTTTACGTACATCTCCTTTTAAAGTCCCCTTTTCGCACTAAGAATAATGCTAGTTATCCCCACTTGAGATAATCTCCGGTTTGATCTATATGGCAAGTGACGTGCCATGAAATGATAAGGCCAATTGTGATCATCGTCAATGGGATAAATAGAATTACTCTTGCACTAACCACCAAGAATCAGGGTTGGGTGACAAATATTCCAGCTACAATTTATCACCAATATAATGCTCGATTTCTGATTAACACAATCACAACAACCTCATGGATGATACAATATACTATTCAACATTCTTTCCTTACAAATCTATTATGATTGCTCATTGATTTCACAAAGAAATCCTCCCTAACTCTATTTCGGTTAGAGAGTTTAGAAGCAATCAATCGAAATGATGAAGATGAACAGTGGTTGAGCCCTATAAGTGGATCCTTCCCTTTTATATCTACAATGGAAAGCTGGGATCAAATCTTGCAAATAAATGGTGGATCTCAATCCTTCTGGTATAAAAGCGCGTCTTCTCCATCAGTGCTAAAGTCGAACTCCTAAAATGCACTTCCATAAATCATAAGGTTTGACCTGGTTCCTTAATCACCCTTTAATAGTCAACATTCTCCACCTTGATTGAAGAACCCCAATAGTGCAAAGAAGAGAACATATTTGTCTCGAACTTCATTTTTCCTTATACCTGCAAAAAACAAAGAAGTTAGATAGGATCTTAATAAATATTTTTAACTACACATTCTCCAAAAAATATTTTTCACTTCAATAATCTCTTCTAAATAAACACTAAATTTTCATGTAAAAAAGTTGTTTTGACATCCAATTGCTTTAAGTCCCATCCCAAGTGATTCACTAAAGCTAACACAACTTCAATTGTATTGTACTTTACTACCTATAGAAATATTTCATTATAATGTTATCCTTCCTTATAGAGTCATTTACAGTCAACTAATGACTTGTCTTTAGGTCTAGGTACAAAATCTTAAGTTATATTCTTATATAAGGAATCCATTACCTCTTAACCATTCCTTTACAGTTAACAACTTCTTTATAGGTTTTTGGTTCTATGTTTGTAATGTCTTTATAAGACATTGTTAGGAAAAAAAAATAAAAAGAAATTAGAAATATTGTTGGAATTATAAAATAATAAAAGAAGCTTTACAATAAACATAGTAACAATAAAAGAGAGTGAATCTGGTTGTTGATGTAGTAGCTGTATTGGGAAGAACCAAGGTCTCTATTGCACATTTTTTAAAAATAGATTCGCCCCCACTGATCTGTCTCCCATGATAAAATTGTTGAAAGTAGCTAGTTTAGGCGAACTGAGAAAATCCATAACCGAATTAGAACCAAAAACTATGTAAACTACTAAGAACAAGACTTTCGAAGCAAAACGGAAGAGAGAAAATTAGAGAGTGAACTCTTTATTTTTGTGTGCGGAATAAGGAGGAAAACAGCTCCTCATATAGTATTAGGACGAGGAAGTTTCAATTTTCTATTAATCTTGCATTAACAAAAAATATGTTACAATAGCCATTAGAGCTTTGTAACCACCAACTCAATTGGAAAATTAACTTGAGAACTGAACTTCTAGTTACAATTTCTCATTTTAATTTTCTCCAACAGACATCAGAACAAATTATGCAAAATCAGAATGACTAAACTTGCTTAGTGGCCTTATTTCCCTCATTTCTGTATTCCTAGCAAGATCTCTAAGTTTTCAGGTTCAAAGTCAACTTTTTCTACTTCAGATTCTATTGGTTCTTTCTCTAAGGCGTCTCCGCGTGTTCTTTTGCAATTTCAGTTCAAGGTCGTAGGAACTTTCATAGAAGCCTTACCTACTTCTGTTTATTGTCTTTAATTTCATATTCTGTGTCAATTTTATTCTAAGTTAAACAGGCATCTTCTTCATTAAAGATAACATCCCTACTCAAATTTTATGGTTTTTAAGGGCATTTTTGCTATAATTGTCATGAATTTAAGAACTAGGCTTTTCTCCTATATATACTATGTGCATCAGTGATTAAAAGGGGGTGAAAAATAGATCAAAACACATACATGAACACAAATTATTCTTTCCTAGGGCTGGAACGAGTTTGAAGAAGAATGGAAACTGAGGATTCGAAGTGATGTTCAAGGATTCATTAGTCTTTATTTGCCATCTTTATTGTTAATCAGGGTGATGTCAATTTCACATACTATGTGTTTGTATTCAGTGAATATATTCTGTTAAATCTTATAGTTAATACGAATGATGTTGCCTAATTTGTTTAATTTTAGTTTTCGATTTTTTACTCCAATTATGATTATTGTTGATTAGATTATTTTCAAAAATTAGGCCAGTGAATTGTTAGTGAATTCGTGTTTAAATCAAGAGGTAAAATATCAATTTAAAGTGATAAAAATCACAAATCGAGTAGGAAATAGTTAAATTCTCCTATAATTTGTGTGATTTTGAAATTCTTCAATTATATATGATTTTACTCTAGAAAGATTGTTAAATATTTTAAGTTTATCTTATTGTCAAACTGAATTAAATAATGTCATTAAATCAAGAGGAGAAAATAAACTGTATAAACTATAGTGAAATCGTGATTGATTCCAACCAACACCGTTAATTGTTTTTAGTAGTTTGTAGTTAAATTAACCAATCAATTATTAATTCAAACGATATAAATATATATAATTAATAACAAAAAGTCAAGTACATAGTTCTTGTGAGATGAGTATTGAACTCATAATCCAGTTTTATTAATCATCGCGATATTATGCATTTGCGAGTTTCACAGAAAACACAGTTAAGAAACATTGGAGACTTAAGTAGAATTTACCCTATATAATATTGTCTATTGATTTTGGGAGCAACATGGAAGAAGCAAGTGCAATATAGGGGTGAAAAATGGGTTGAGCCACTCGCAAGCTGGTCTCATCCTAGCTTGACACATGGGCGACTGGAGCTCGTTTTGAGACGAACCATGAACCGTAGGACAAATCTTGCATTTGGAGCATTTTATGGGGGCAAAATGTATGAGATAAAAAATTTTGGGACTAAATTGAACTTTTTCAGAACTTTAAAGGAACAAAGTTGAAGATATTGAAAGAAGAAGGACCAAAATTGACAATACTCAAATTTGAGGGACCAAATTGAGCAAGGATGAAACTTAGAGGACCATAATGTAAAACATGAAAATTGAGTGCTTGAGGGTGCATGCATAGGACATGTGATAAAAACTGAGCATGTCTAGGCAAAATAAATAGTTTTAGGTCGCATGTACCTAGCATGCGACCTAAGTTGCTATTGGATTAGACTACGATTTGGTTGTTTCAAGGAAAACTTCGATATTCTTCCATGCACGACTTTCAAGGTAATAAAGGACTATATAAAGAGCAATTTTACGTCCCCAAAAAAAGGATTTGAAAATTGTAAAAAATGTCCACTTTCCTTTAATTACTTGCAAAAATGGAAACTTTCAAAAATCCTTGCAAAAATGGCCATTTTGGTATATTTTAGACCAAAATACCCATGGTCAACAATTATGATTCAATTCAAGGACAATAAAATGGACATTTTTGCAAAAAAAAAAAAAAAAAATG
>CAIGRQ010330758.1:0-12729 GCA_903798375.1 Fraxinus sp. D2006-0159
TCATAAAAGTAGATAGACAAAAAAATATACGGCGAAACCGACGGTTTAAAATCGGACCAAACCGTTAGGTTTAGGTTTGAGTTTTTTTCAAACCGTTCAAAATGGTTTGGTTTAAGTTTGAGTTTTTCTCAAACCGGTATAAACGGTTTGGTTTGAAAATTTGTCAAAAATCGGTAAAACCGGACCGCTTACACCCCTACCCAGAAATATGAGCCCTGTTTGATACATATTCTTTCTAAATGCATTATTTTAAAACTCATTTTCAACCACACATTTTTCATCATATCAATAATTTTTTCTTACTTTTTAACCACATATTTCTCATCATATCACTATTTAAAATATATTATTTTCTTAAAGCTTGATTGGTATAACTTAAAATTCAATTAAAATTGAAAGTATGATCGTTACTAGGTCTAACTCGTCTAATAAAAGTGAACAATAACAGCTAATTTTTTAATTTTAATCCGATTTTAATCTCTACCGAACACACCCTTAATAATATTCATCAAACACACTCAACAAGTGTGCAACAAGACGACGAGTTATCTAAAATGGTGAAATTTCTTATTCAAATTTATCCCACTAATATAATTCTAAAATCATATTTTTTGTCACTAAAATTATTTTTAAAGTACAATTATAAATCACAAGAGATATTAAACGAAAATAAATTGTATTATCTGCGCAGATGGAGCTCCAATCTGTTGCGGTAGAAGAAGTTGCAATATTCTTCCCTCAACAAGTCAACGCCCTCATCACATTGCTTGTTGCCTTGTCGCGAAAATAATGAATTGACGTTACCTTTTCTGCAAAATAAAATTTTTTTATTACCTTGTCAGCAAATCATTGAATTGTTCGTTTTTGGATTGTTATTGGAGTATTGAAACATTGATGGATTGTTATAATTGAAAGGTCAACTTCTCCTCCCAACAAGAGTAAGAACTTAACTCGTGTTTGACATTTATTCTCTGGGGAAAAACAATAGGTTGAATAGTGATTTTTAGGAAAATGTGTAGTTAAAAAGTATGAAAAAATTTTGAGTTAACGTACAGAATATTTTAGCCCATGTTTGATACACATTAAAATTTTGATTCTCATTCTTCTACTCATTTTCAACTACATATTTTTCAACAAAATAACATTTTCTATCACACTAATAACTTTTCATTATTTTTCAACCACACATTCCGATCAATCTACTATTTCATAATACATTATTCCAAAATAATGTGACTCAAACACACCCAAATACTGATATGTAAATATTTAAACATGTTATAAAATAAAAAGAAAAAAATGTTAATTAACAGTAAAAAACATTTTCTATCACACCAATAACTTTTCATTATTTTTCAACCACACATTACGATCAATCTACTATTTCAGAATACATTATTCCAAAATAATGTGGTTCAAACACACCCTTATTGTGTGAATGTTGAAAATGAGTATATAGAGAAACGAGCTCTCAAATGATGATTGTCAAACATAGGTTTATTTTCGATCTTTTTTAAGAGTAGATGGAAATGATTTTTAATGTAATATATAAATTTATTAGATTGACTTTTTTAAACTTTAGTCATTGCGTCCTAAATTCCTAGATCCGTCGTCTGTCTACCAATGTTGTTAGTAGTCCTTTCCTCCTCGTCATCTTACTACACTCATTTTGGTGATGGCCTAACAACCGTAGTAGCACTTTACACCACTTCCACTCCACCCCCACCGAAAGGGTAGTAGGTACCGCATGCCCCATCGAGAATTGGGGTGTGCTTTTCGATATCATCAAATTAGCTAGAGGCATTAGAAAAATACTGTCAACAATTTTAGCAGCAGGACCTATCTATTGTCAAAACCACTAAAACTATAACTCCCACGTCCAGCTCACTATTTTTCAAGCTAAATTGCACGCTTACACGCTTCCAAAACAAATACACAAGAAAAAAAATTAAGCATTTCTTGAAATCTAATACCTAAATCGCCGATGTACTTGGAAACCAAATGATCCTTGGACTCATAATCGAATCTCCAATTCGTCAATACTATTTCATGTTAATGCTTAAGGGTTACGGAAATGGGAGATTGCCCTTGTTTGTTAATTGAGAGAAGCATCTAAAGTTCCTCGTTTGGAGTAATCTTAACTAGTCGAATTGACAAAAGATGTATTTGGTCAACAAGCGAATTATTTTATGGACTCCATTGAAAATGCCCTTACAGTGCATATATTTGCAGAAGTTTGGATTAACTTTTTAAAAAGATTTCAGACCCGTGGTGCAAATTTCCCTAAAATCAAGGGCAAAAAGGATCAATTGCATACTAAACACAAGGGATAGAGAGGTCTGAAAAAATAGGGACCATTTTTACACTGATGAAAATATTGACGACCATTTTCGCCAAATTCCCATAAATTTCCCAATAGGGTTCAATGGAAAAATTCAAAAAGAGGAGAGGAGAAGAGAAGAGAAAGACAGTCTGGTTTTTCCTAATCAGGCATCGTAATTTAGAGGGAATTTTTCTTACTTGATGTCGATTAATAGTGGGGGCAGTTGATTTATGTTTTGCGTTTGATAGAATAAAAATGGATGCTGGATGTGCAGATAGCAGCAAACGGCGGCTGCCAATGTGGATGATGGGTGTGGCTACAGCTGCTGACCCAGTTGGAAAAAATTCCGAATCCAATAATGAAGAACATGAGGGCGAGAAGGTGCCGGAAGGGGATTCGTGTGGAAGAAAGAAGCAGCAGCAAAGAAATTTCATTGGACAAGATGGTGATTCTGATGGTGGGGTTACAAGAAACGGGGGCAAAAGGAAAAATTCGTTATCAAGGGTAGTTCCTAGAAAGCATCGAACTGATGACGTATGCGATACTACTGTGAGAAAGCGAAAAAGTAAAGCAAAAGCTTCAAGCATTATTGAGAATGGAGAGGAAATCGAAGGTTCTTTGACTGGAGAAAAAGATGAGGATTTGACTATGGAAGACATTATGAGCATTGCTAAAGAGGTAATTCACTCACATTCATCAATGATTCAACGTGTTTGTTAACTAACAGAAAATAGGCTTCTTTTGATTGGTAAAGCTATCAAGAAATCAAAAACTGGGGAATGAGGACAAAGATAGTGAGATAGATCATATCCTTCATGAAATTCTTGAAAAGGAGTTGTAAAAAATCATTGAATTTGGAGATTTCAAAAGGGGAATAATTTGTATCGAGATTTAGTCTTGTTCAAAAAAACAAGCCTTTAGACGAAGGGGTGGAACTAGAAACAAATCTTAGGGTGCGCTAAATTTTAGAAATGATATAAGAGAAAAGAACAAAGGCTTAGGCTAAAGATGAGCCTTCATTCAGCGGAAATTTCTGTCTGATTTCTAAATGTAATAATCACAGTTACTAACATATGAAACCTCAACTTTCAAGTGGGTAGATGTTATTCCGTTTAAAGGGCGATACTTTATTGATAGAGCTTCATTTCTATGTCCATATTTCAAATTGTCCATCTTAAAAGTGATGGAAAAATTTCTTAACCTAATAATGAAGAACTGGTAGAGAAGGTAGCCTGTGGTACTGGTAGCCGCTCCAACTCAAAAGGGGATTCGTCTGGAAGAAAGAAGAAGAAAAGAAACTTCATTGTACACGATGATGATTCTGGTGGTTATGTTATAAGAAATGGGGACAAAGAGAAGACTGAACGTCCTCCTAGAAAGCCAAAAAGTAAAACAAAAGCTTCAAGCACTGAGAACGGAGAGAAAATTGAAAATGATGAGGATTTGACTATGGAAGATTTAATGAGCATTGCCAAAGAGGTAATTTACTTTTCTCAATCAACAAATCACTATGTTTGTGGAAAGGATTGTGCTACACGTACATAATCATTTATATAATGGTTTACTTACGCACTTACATTTTGACATCTCATCATTATGTAACCCATTATGTAAATAGTTAGGTACAATAAGCATTTTTCTTGTGGAAATTAATAAAAATAGGTTACTTTCTTTTGGTTAGTAAAGCTATTAAAATTTCAAAAACCTGGAAAAAAAAATATAAAACTAATCTACGTTTTGGTTTTCTGTTCGTTAGTATGTCAACGAAGATGAATTTGTCGCAACTACACAATCATCATTGAAAGGTCAATCAGAAGAAATTACTGAGTTGCAAGTCTGTTGCCATGGCTCTCAAAATGCAATAATGGAAAATGAAGAGTTGGTTCCATCTTGTGTTTCAAAAACTAAAGAGATTATTGTTGAGCCAAATATGTCAGGGGATCCTACTCAGGACATGTTGGATTTGTTTTTGGGTCCTCTGCTCAAGAGAACCCAAGAAGAAGAAAAGAAAACCAATTTAATTTCGGAGGAGATGAGTTTTGCCTATGAAATCAAGAAACAAAAACTCAGTGTTGTTGTTAGGGAAGAACATGCTCCTTTGACAAAGAAGAAGAGCAGTCTCAAGGAAAAGGTTGCTATGTTTCTGGACTGAATGATATGATACATCGAAATTCACTTGAGACTTGAAGTTGCAACCATCTTCATTGAGGTATGCATATTTATTTCTCTTTGTATATTAGTTCGAAAGTTGTACAGCCTTTTGCTATTGAGTCTTATAGGGATATTATTATGATGATAGCAAATTCTCTCAAACATGAGATATTTATATCTGTTCATTAGGATATGACGCCTTTATAAATATATTTATGGCCTAGTATGCTGGTTGCATTTCACAGACTGAATCATTATTTAACAGAATGTCTTTGTTCGTTTCTTGTTTCAATTGTTTAATTTTCTCTTACAATTAAGCATAAGAGAGGTTTAAAAAGGATTTCTTCCAAGCAGAAGAGACATTAATCAGTTTGTTGTTAAGAGAATTTCTTTCGACCTGAGAAGAGCTTAAATAATTGTGAAATTATATGATCAGGAACTTCACTGTGCATTATTTCGTTGTTCCTATACTTTCTCATTTCGAGTACTGAAGTAAACATATAATTGCATTCTGCTTCATTGATAATCAAATTTTCATATTGAGGAATTGTTTCCTTATATATCTTCCATGACAGCTGAAAATTCTGGTAATTTCGAACTTTTTATGGGTCATGCTTCATTATATATCCGTCTGCACCAATTACGGTATTCAGAAGATTCTAACTCTAATATTCAGTAAAAATGACAGAGGAGTTTCCAATTATAAGTAGAGCAATAGAACTTGGAAAGTTTGCAGTAATAAGAGAACAGAGGAAAAGTGAAGTTAGTAGGACTAGTAGTTTCTTGAATCTAGAGTTCGTGCACATGATTGACGGTGATTCTGTCCTTGGGACCTTGACATCTTATGATGCGTAACAACTGTCAATGGAGTATTGCAAATCATCATTTTGGTAGAAAGGTTTGTGCTAATTGAGTTTACGGGACATTGAGATAAATCCATTATGTTGTATCATAATTTAGGCCCGTTTGGCAGGGCTTGTGTTTTTGTCTCTATTTCTTGTAAAAGTGCTTTCTTAAGAATCTACCTTAGGCCAACTTCTTCAAAAAGCTCTTCTAGTCTAGCGAGACGAAATGCTTCCTGAAAATTATCCAAACACATTCAAAAGTAGTTTTTTAGTCTCAAAAGCAATTTTCGTCTTTTCAAAAGCCATGCCAAACGTGCCGTTATTCTTTACCATTCAAATGGGAAAGAAATATGAAAAGGAAGTCTTTTGCCATTCAAATTGCAAAGAAATAAGGAAAGGAAGAAATAGTAAAATTTGACCTATCTTTTTATGTGCTTGCATCTATTACAAGTGAATATTCTCATTCAGTGTCTTCAAATAATTGTTTGGAGTAGGGACTTTTATTTTAGTTAGGTTGTCTTTGGAATCCACTAATTTTCCAATTCAACAAAGTAAAGATTAGATGATTTTGTAAGCAATCAGGGAGTCTGGCTTGTGTTTTGAACGGAAATTTTTAATTAAGAGGGAAAACTCATGAACCAGTCCTCCTTGTCATGCAGTAGGTGCCCGTGCCAGAGGCAACAACAATCAACTGTTGCCCCGAAGGCAGATTGCCGTAACTAAAGGTGCTTGTGAAGTTCAGAGTAGCGTGCACACACTATAAATATTGGCCAATTCAACTAAATACTAAGGGATATCAATCACCTAAGCTTCTTAAACGTTATAAGATATTGTAGAATCTTATACATATTATAATGGGGCATATATATGATCTTTCTCTTCACACTTTAGTATCTTTTGTAAATATCTTGAATATTTATATTCAAGGACCTATGTAGTATATCTATGCGGTTGGGTCAAATTCATCTTTTCCTCCTTTTGAGGAGGTGACAACCAAAAAACTAAGCCTTCATTTTAAGCATCATGTTGCAGAGAGAAATAGTTAGTAACAAATAAGGCATCCTCTGGGGTTGATCTAGGGAGGGATCTTGTCCCTACCAATCACAAAATAAATAAATAAATAAATAAAAGAAAATAAAAAGAAAAGAAAAAAGAAAAAAAGAAAGAGATTGTGGGCATAACCAATGTTTAAAAAGGCTAAATCGGCAATATTTCTTCGCAGGGCGAAGAAACCTGTGGATGATTGTATTAATGGTTTCAACGAATTTTGGATTAATATCATGTTTCCACAACTCGAGTAATACAACCTATGGAAGTACATGACTGTCTTACTGATTTTAAATTTTTTAGAAATCCATGTTCAACCTATGAAAATTAACTAATTGTGGATTCATAGCTTGTTTTAACAGCTTGTGAAAAAGAAGAAGTTAAAATAAATAATCTACGAATCTAGATTTAACAAATTGTGGATTCATAGCATGTTCCCACAGCTTTCATAGGTTTCAACAAATTGTGGATTCATGGCATGATATTACCGGTTCATAGTATTAGGGTTTAAGTTATAGAGAGCAATCTCTAGTGATGCAACAGCTCCATTTTCTTTTAAAACTGTCTTGCCCATCTTATGTGCTTTCTACAGGTTGTACTTAGTCTCCACACTTGAGCAGTGGTAGCTTTGAGTCCTATAGAAGCTTTTACTTAAGTTGTACCTAACAAGATTATTCGAAAAAGTCAAGTACATGCAATTCCATTTAGGGTACCTATTTGTCTGGAATAATGATGCTAACACTGAAGATGCAAAGTCAGTCATGAACTTTCTTAATACACGCCTGCAATTTTTCAGCATTTGCTTATATTCATAGACAAAGACATCATTCTGTGAATGCATGTGTATGGAATTCCATTCATTACATTTAAGTGTTCAGTCTTCGTACTTGACACAAGCCTGGTTTTGAGTGCTCTAGCCGTGGGAAGATCGAATGAGAAAATTTGGTTTAAGAGTGCCTCAAATCAGATACCAAACTATTATCCTTGTTTTTGTTTTGTAATATCGAATTCTTCACCAAATCTAGTTACGATCTAGCCTAACTCAACCATTGGAGAATTGTTGATCATCATATCTCTAATTTGACGGTCGACTAGATAAAATGACTTATTCGACTCAGAACATAAACTTGAATTAAAAAGAAAGGTGAAACCTCCCAACAATTACATTTATGAGTATTTATGCTTCGAATCATATCATATAATTTATACAAGAGTTATGCTACTTGGCCTGGGCTGGTGACCTGGCCAAGTGACGGGGGGGCGCATGTCCCCAATATTGGAGGGGCGCCTGCTTTATTGTTTATACAAATCATGGCTATTTTGCTCCCCAATGGTCACCAGTTCGAGTCCCTTCAGGGCCAGATGCAAAGTCAGTCATGAACTTTCTTAATACACGCCTGCAATTTTTCAGCATTTGCTTATATTCATAGACAAAGACATCATTCTGTGAATGCATGTGTATGGAATTCCATTCATTACATTAAGTGTTCAGGCTTCGTACTTGACACAAGCCTGGTTTTGAGTGCTCTTGCCGTGGGAAGATCGAATGAGAAAATTTGGTTTAAGAGTGCCTCAAATCGGATACCAAACTATTATCCTTGTTTTTGTTTTGTAATATCGAATTCTTCACCAAATCTAGTTACGATCTAGCCTAACTCAACCATTGGAGAATTGTTGATCATCATACCTCTAATTTGACGGTCGACTAGATAAAATGATTTATTTGACTCAGAACATAAACTTGAATTAAAAAGAAAGGTGAAACCTCCCAACAATTACATTTATGTACTTCGAATCATATCATATAATTTATACAAATCATGGCTATTTATTCAACTTAATAGTGGTATAAATGGGCCTGCAGACAAAGGCTCAATATATATAAATCCATATATCTCTAGAGTATTGAATGGAATATTTCAAAGATACATATAGAATTTTGCAAAAAGTTGTATGCCGATCATCGGACTATAAGTTCATTACTCTAATCGAGTAAAAATCTCGGAAGGCCAACCTTATGGCCAGTTAATTTGACGTCTTGTTGAGTTTTATTCCTGTATTCGCCGAAAGTAAATGTTTTGTAATGAGAAGGCTGTTTGCAGCTCCCAATTATTGAATCATATGAAGGGCAAAGGAAATATGCCACTGAGAATCTCTCCTTTCTTGAATTGGCCATCACTTTGTGCTCAACACTTTTATATACATCATTGCTCCATGCCTGCAATTTATTAATTGTTTAACAATAATTAATTATCCAAATTAAAATAATTAAGTTTGACTTTTGACTTATCACATGCATGCATGGAATATATACTTAGTAGTCATTGGAGGGAGAGTGGGGAGTAAAATATATATATTTTTATTTTTATTTTGGAAACGGACGCTTTTATTAGGTGAGTGTGTCTATGTTCGACCCATGTCTGATCATGACACTCCCCGAACACTCTAGGACACGACATAATGCCTAAATTTAATTGTTTTAACATTAATTAACTATCCACACAATAATTAAGTTTGATTTTGAACAGACACTACATGTTAAGTAGGAATCGTTTAATCAATGGATTGGAGGAAAATTTTAATTTTTTAATTTGGACAAAGACGGAATAGGGAACAAAAATGAAATCAATGTTTGCTTATTTTTAATTTAAATTGCAGGAATATGGGACCAACAGTGGAAAATGTTGGGGGAGACAAATAGATTTCAGATATATTTCATGTCATCTTAATTTTGTGAAGATGCTAGCACTGAACCTATACTAAATTCCGTGATGGACGGGACTTGGGGTGTAGGAAAATTCTCCCAAAATTTGATTTTAATAAAATGAGTTTTTATTTTTATTTTTATTTTATTTATTTATTTTTTGAAAATTGTAAAAAAGGGTTCGGTTTAGGTAGTTATTTATCCCATGTGAAGGGCTATTTCAACTAGAGAACTGCTAATGTTTGAAATTATTCCACGTAAGATTTCTATTTGTCACGCGGAAATTCTGTTAATTTAATATTTTTATTTGCCACGAGAAAATTCTGTTAGGGTCTGTTTAATTGTAATGATGGAATTTGGGTGAAAAGAAAATGAATTTCAGGGAATTAAATTGCTTAGAACTGGTTTTATTGTCAATTAATTGTGTTTGATTGGTATAATTTTCTGCCTGAAAATTATTGAAATTTTGGATTTTTTGATATTCGTTTTGACTTAATTTTTCATAAAAATTGTTTATTAAAGGGATATAATTTGTTACAGTTGGGAATAAAATTTGTTTTCATTGTCAAAAAAAAAAATAAAATTAAAAAATAGAAAAAGTTGCCTAGAAGTTTTTCCTCATAACCAAGAAAAATGATCAAAGAGGGAGTTGGATGAAAAATCATTTGTCAAGAAAATTTTGCCTGTCAAACAAGCAAAAATGTGAAAAATGGAAAATCAATTCCTAGTTCCACGGAAAAGAAGTACAATCAAACAGGCCTTAGGTTTTAAAGATAGAATTCATAAAATGACTAGCAAAGATTTATTGCTTAATTTTTGTACCTATATAAGTTCATCGTCCAAACTGATTTTCAACCTTTTTACTATTTACTCACACACTTTGAGAAAAGGGTTGTGCTAGATGTACACCCAATCCATTGCATAATGGATTACACCCCCTCACATGGAGGGGGTCCACGAATATTTTATTGTGTGTGGGCCCCCCTCCATGTGAGGGGGGTGTAATCCATTAGGTAATGGATTATGTACATTTAAACTAATTCTTGAGAAAAAATAGATTAGTCATATGGACTTTGCTTGGTGTACATAATTATTGTACATAGGGGTGTCCATAACCCTCACATGGGACATGACCCGCATTTTTGTGGGTTCCACTCCATGTGAGTGTTATGTACACACTTATGTACAATAATTATGTACACCTAGCATTTTTCTAGTCATATTCCCTTCTCGAGTCTCAACATTGTCTCTCACTTTTTTGTAGCCATAAAACCTCGTTTTTGGGATGGTTATTACAGTAATCTGACTTTTCTTTTGGTATGAATTAATTACCTGAAAAAGATCACCGATATTGACAACGAGGGCATCTTTGTTAGGTTGGACGGAAACCCATTTCCCATCCTTCATGAGTTGAAGACCACTCACATGCTCGTCTTGGTGGAGTATGGTAAGAAAATCGCTATCTGTATGAGGTACCAAACCGAATAGCTCGAGTGATATTGGACAAGCTGGATAATGATTTAACCTAAGAAAACATGTGCTCTCATCACATATTTCATCAAAAAGTTCCTTTCTATGACCCAAATTCATTACCAAAACTCCAGCCAGCAATTTTGACAGTTCTTGCATTGCACTTGCATATTCCACCATCACTTCCCTGTACAGATTACATAGAAACATTAGTTATAAAGTAGGGTTTGGACCACTTCACCTAGCAAGCAAAATCTTATACGATTGAACCCTAATATGGTATCAGAGTCCAACAATCTCAAACGAGCAATCGATTCTCAAGATATGTGTTCTTAAATGGACCATGCATGACTAATATATGTACGTGATTGTAGATACAGGTAAAGATATACATACCTTAAAGAGGTGAACTGTCCATAACAGTCTTCATCTGAAATCTTGGTTAGGGGAATATGAAACGCCTCAGACCACGAGAACTGGTGCGGACTAGTCGCAGTAGGAGTTCCCCATCGATATGAATTATTCAGAAGGCCACGACTGGCTTTAATCTGAAAAGATGCATTGAACAATTTGATTTGCTCACTTCTCATCTTGTCAAGGAGTTGTAGGCTAATACCATGGTTTACTACTTGGAAAAATCCCCATTCGGACGAAGCACGTGCTATTTCTTGGATGCAACAAGCCCTCTCTTCTTCATTCTCACTTTCCAGACCTTTAAGGTCTATTAATGGCAGTTCACAATCTGATGATCCATTATATTTATCCCTAACAATCTGGCTTTGAACAGCACAATCTTGTCTCGATTGGCGTAGTATTTGGGAGTAATCGTGGAGTAAAGGGGGATTAGACTCGACCATCGTCGCTAAGTTTTTACTCTTATTTATAATTGGATTATCATAAATAGATCGAATTGCCAGGTATTTGTAGGGTTAGGAGCAAGACGGCAAGAGGATCAAATAAGAAAAGAAACAGCCAAATTTCGACAATTGTGTCGTTATGTGAGTGTCTTGATCTGGTGTTGTCCGAATGTGACCAAGTATATACATACATGCAATTAATTTAAAAATAAGCTGTAATTAACAAGAAAAAGAATATGCAGGCATTGCCAAATTATACTTAAGAAAAGATAATTCAACATCACATGATCTTTGACTTTTTTTTTTATATGAAATTAAGCAATTTAGTTAGGACAGTTACTAAGAGGACAAACAGACAGATGCTGTCTCCGCGTGTGAACTGTCAACCTAGACCAACATCCAAACTAATTTTCAATAATCAGCTTTGTTTGGGCACTAAACTTGGTTGGCTCATGTAGGTCCCTCTCAGCCTCGGTTCAATATGGTCGAGGACATGCTAGATGAACTTCACGGCAAGCCTAATCAACTTCGGTTCGACTAGCTTGGACAACGTCAATTATTAGTTAGGTCATCCAAAGGAGTCCTATTTGTGCAAGTCTTTGCCACCTTAGATATTGACAAAACAATAAAGTTGGCATATTATGCAGAAAGACCACGCTAGAATAACATAATATTCTATCCCAGGCGCCCCCCAATAGAGGGTCGTCATGGCCATTTTGAAAATGATTATGTAGAATATGATGTACATATAAATTAATTTTCTGCATAATTGTGCAGGTTGGGTGCCGCCCAAAATAGTTTTAACTACAAACGCTACTTTAAACGATCGGAGATGACACGCGAATAAAAACGTTGCGATTCAATATAGGGTGGGGGCAGGCATATAAAACTCCATTGCATCAACATACAAGGACAGACATATAGAACCAACAATGAAATAATCAAATCTTGGAAGCACCAAATACATGTTCAAAATTTTATGTATAAAATGATTGGACTTATTTACCTAAAAATGAAGACTTTCCTGGCCTTTTGGGTGCAGGCACAAACACATTTGCCAATCGAGTGCTTAAAGTGTGCTCTCTCTTTTTTTTTTAATTCAAATAAGTTGCGAGTCTGGCATTTGATAACTCCATTCTTGAAAATACAAAATGAGGTTTCGATAAAGACAACAAGTGTAAAGCGTATATGAACCTTTATTCGATGCATCAAACACACCCTTTACGTAGAGTGAATTGTCTATTTGGTCACTGAACTTTCAAAATCACTCAAATCATCACTGGACTTTACAAAAGATTTCTACAAGGTCACTAAACTTTACAAAATGTTTCC
>CAIGRQ010330831.1:1777-12101 GCA_903798375.1 Fraxinus sp. D2006-0159
AAAAAAAAAAAAAAACAAAAGTCAATCAATATCGAAGGTCCCACTATCAACAAGAAACTTTAATTTCTGAAGAATCACCACATCAAGGTAAATTCCAAACTATTTTGTTGTTTCAAGGAATGGGTTTCACGGTAATCTGGACACATGCTAAGACTTTAGGATGTTTAGTCGTTTCAAAGTATGCACTAGTTTACAGATTATGATTCAGCAAATCGAAGCTTGAAGTTCATGATAAATCTTTAAGGTGCCCATTTCAGTTATTTCATCAATACAAAACATGCAAAACTTGCACATGTTTAGAAGCGTATTTTGTAAAGTGGCCAGATGAGTTCATATTTCACTACACGTTTAGAAGTATAATTTTTTGTAACGTGGCAAGAAGAGTTCATATTTCACACTTTTTGGCCAATCCTAAATTTCCTGATTTTTGTGACAGATAGGATGACCCAAACTTCAATGATTCAGATAGTGACGTATCATTTGGTAAAGAGGATATGCTCTTCGAAAAAATGTGACGTTAGTGGTGACCGAACAAATCGAACTTCAACAAATGGATGATGAATTTACACCAATGTCTGCCTCAGTCTTCCAGATCAAGAGCAGATGTTAGGAGGCTTGCTGGGACATGAGCAAACTGAAACACTATGTGAAATTTTTTGAAGTTGAAACATTATGTTCAGCCTGAGAATTCAGCCTGAAAATTAAATTGTATTGTAGATGGTGATTTTTAGGCTATTTTGGATATTTAACTTTTAACCCTTAAAAGGATGAATAAATGTAAACTAGCTTGTTTCCTTGCTCTAAACTAGATTGGCTAATGCTCAAATAAAAGTATAATAATAAAATGTCGAGTTGAATTTATGGAACGAAGGTTAGACCCATTAATTCATTTCTAATAGAAAGGAGAACGTTCCTCCTATTATTTTGACAAATAATCACAAATTTGAATTTAAGCTAACTTAAGATCTATTAAATCTTCCTTGGGGTGTTCTGGATGTGGATGGTGATTTAAAGACATTTAAATAGATCGATAATGTTAAATTAACTTAAGGACTGTGATTATTTATCAAATTTATTGGTAATGAGAACTGTCCCCTAAAAAGAACTCTAAGCTCAAGAAAATCAATATATACAATTTGACGAATGCAATTTCTTTCAGCCAATATGTCCATCAAAGTATGAAGTTGGCCAATGGCCTTGCATCGGTCTTTGTACAACACTAAATTTAATAATACACATTGGAAATTAAGCCCATCTTTGAGCCCCATTATTTCTCTTTTTTTCTCATTCATTTTTTTACGGTACTCATTTTCAATCACATATTCTCCAAATAAAATAATATTACACACAAATCTAAAATTTTTCATCACTTTTCCAACACACATTCTCCTATCAATCACTATTCAAAAACTAATTCTTCCTAAAAAATGGGGGCCAAACACCCACTAGATGTTCACTGATCATTAATGTTGGCCCTCCATCCCTAATGTAGTTGAACTATCTTTCTTTCAAGTGTAATGATTTGTCCATATTACCTATATGCAATGCCATTAAAGGTTTCTTCGGCCTAATTCCCATGCAAATTGATCGACGGCTACCATTGCACGAGATGCTGATCCAATAGAGCCCTCATATCTGTAAAATCCCATTATATTATGCAAGAAAAGAATAAGAACAAGCAGCGCATGCGCACTGCAGAGATAAAGTCTAAAGTCGAATATTTTCCAGAATTTTCTTAGTTGAACTTCAAAATACTTACAGCCCAACCAAGAGGAATGCTGCTGTCTGCATCACAATAGCACCTTCACCAGCAGGTTTTGATGTGTTCATGCACCTAGCACCAAACCAACTCTTGTGAATTGAGGTGACAAGATCTGTAACAAAATTTTACCCTGCAAACTTCAGATTCTTTGTGAAAAATAAGGCATTATCTAACAGGTTGAGTATTTTCAGCAATCTATCACACAGTTCTCTGACATCACCATGCCTTTTACCAGACTAATAAGCATTGATAAATAACTCCATCGAGTTAGAGTTTCAGTTCTTTGGTTGTAAGTTCTGATGTTAATAAAGCCAACAGTGCTAATGTTTGGCATAGAAGGCTAGGTCACCTTCGTGCTACAATTTTCAGTCCATTCTTAAAAGTGTAAATGTCTCTAGTTCACTTACAAATAAGATCAGTTTTGGAGAGTCATGCCAAATTGGCAAACTCTGTGAGTCTGTATTTCCCCCTTCCTTGCATAAAACTACTTGAAATTGTTCAGGCAGATGTTTGTTGGCATGCCCCTATATTGTAATGTCAATGGAACGTTATCAACACTATGCTCATTTCATTGATGATTTTACCATGTATGCCTGAATTTTTCCCCTGAAACCTAGATTGACCCTTTCCTATATTTGTGCAATTTTGGTCCCTTGTTGAGAGGTAATTTCTGACAAAATTGAAATGTTCAAAATCTGACTGAGGAGGGGAGTATAGGCTGTTTAAGCCTTAATCAGAAAAACTTGGGGTCCATTTTAGACACCCTNACTATGCTCATTTCATTGATGATTTTACCATGTATGCCTGAATTTTTCCCCTGAAACCTAGATTGACCCTTTCCTATATTTGTGCAATTTTGGTCCCTTGTTGAGAGGTAATTTCTGACAAAATTGAAATGTTCAAAATCTGACTGAGGAGGGGAGTATAGGCTGTTTAAGCCTTAATCAGAAAAACTTGGGGTCCATTTTAGACACCCTTGTCCCCACACGAATCAACAGAATGGGAGGGCCGAGAGTAAACACGGACACATTGTAGAATTGTGCCTCACACTCCTTTCACAATCTAGTGTGCCACTCAAATTCTGGGAGGCGTTTACCTCTACTATATTCATTATTAACAATTTTCCGTCACCTCTTATTATTTATCAACCATATCTACCCTTTGAAGATTTGTTCCAACATAAACCCGACTACAAATTCCTAGTCTCTGGTTGTGCAAGTTTTCCACACTTGCAGCCATACAATAGACACAAACTGAATTTTCATACCCCAAAATGTGTTTTTATTGGCTATAGCCTCTCAGATAAGGGCTATAGGTGTATTCACTCCTCAATGAGAACTTACACAGCCAAAGATGGTGTATCTATTTCTTGTTAGCATTTATTCATAATATAATTGTTAGAGGAAACGATAGTGCTCTCACTTCCTAGGTGAGTATTGATCTTGATAACAAGTTTGAGTTGAAAATTCTGGGATCTTTGAGCTATTGCTTGGGCATTGAAGGTTTTAGGCATCCTACTGGTCTTTATTTTACAAAATCCAAATATGCTACTGTAACCAACAAGGCAGGAGCAAGAAGTTGTTCCATTCTATGCCCATTGGTGTAAAAATGTCTCGTGCTGATAGTGCTTCTTTCTCTAATCCCACTCTAGACAGAAGCACAGTGGGTGCTCTTCAGAACCTTACAATGACAAGGCCTGACTTGTCATTTGTGGGAAACATTGGATCCAATATCTCAGTGCCACAAGGCAGGCTTGCAAGAGGGTGTTGAGATCTGTGAAAGGTACAAGGAACTATGTTTTGTATTTTAAACCTGCTACTAATCTGGTTATTGAGGATTTAACAGATGCAGTTTGGGCTATTAGCTTCGATGACAGGAGATCTACAAGTGGATATTGCATTTATCTTGGAGGCAATCTTGTCCAATGTAGCTTTAAGAAACACAAGGTCGTTGCTAGATCATATACAGAATCAGAATATAGGGCCTTAGCCCAAGCTTCCACAGAGTTGATTTGGATTCAAATTCTGTAAAGTGAACTGGGAGTGAAGCTACCTCAAACGCCAGTTTCGCGGTGTGATAATAAAGGGGCTGGTTCTTTAGCTTCAGTGTTCAGCACATGTACTAAGCATATTGAGATAGACGTGCATTTTATTCGAGAAAAAGGTACTCAGTCAGAAGCTTGACGTCAAGTGTATTCCTACTGAAGAGAAAAAGGCAGATGTCTTGACTAAGCCCTTGAGCACAACTAATTTTGTAGTCCTAAGGGGCAAGCTTAATGTTAGGCTCCTGCCATTAGCTTGAGGGGGGCCTATTGAGTAAGTTGCAATTACTTGTGAAGTCGACAGTTAGTATTACACGCTTTTATTTCCTTCACTTGTATTTTGCTGGGAAGCATTGACACGCTGCCGGCGGCAACGTATCGGTGTCCGACACCGGTATGTCTCCAACACGTCGCAGACGTGTGTCGGAGCCCTTGCGGCATGTCGGAAACAAAATTAAAACAGACGGCTGGAAGAAAACATAAAGATGGCTAAAAGAAAACAGAAACACGGTCAGAAGAAAAGAAGACTGACTAACTCTGAGAAGAAAGGAAGAAAAGAAAATATGAAATGAGGAAGAAAAGAAGAAGTGACGGCTGACCTAAAAGGCTAAACCTAATTTTTAATTCAAATTTTTGGGCCCAATTGACCACACATTAAGAACTTGTTTGCCTCCCATTATTGGGAGAAGAATGGAGTTTTGAATGGTATTTTTTGGAGAATGTGTGGTTGAAATTTAAAGTAAGTTAACCCTCGGGGGTTGCTCAATTGGTTAGGCCTTGAGTTTGCTCCCCAATGATCTCCAGTTCGAGTCCCCTCAGGGCCACTGAGGTGAGTATTCGACTGTAAACTTCAGGGTCCCGTAGAATTCGTTGAGGTACGCGCAAGTTGGTCCAAACATCCACGGTTATAAAAAAAAAATAAAAAATTAAAGTAAATTTATTGGTTTGTGTGTAGAATATTTTATTGGGTGAATGTGTGGTGGAGAATTTTACTGTAGCAAATAGAGTTTTAGATTAATGGTTGACAAACAAGGGCTAAATGCTATGTAAAATATTTTTTTCTAGTAGGTAGTTAGAATTTTTTTTACAACTTTACCCTTCAACACAACAAAAAGTTAATTTTTATGTTGATCAAATTTTTATTATTTTATTTACCATTTTATCCTCAATAAAAAAATAAACTTACAAAGGAAGTCAAAATTATGATGCAACAAGTATAAAATATATATTTAATTTAGACTATTAAATTAAAAAAATAAAAACTAATAATATTTTAATCAACGTATCGATGACGTATCGTATCGAAACATTTTTATAAAATCATGTGTCAACATCCGTGTCGGTGCTTCTTAGGTATTCTGTATATATAAATAGTTGTCTACCAATTTATTGTAATTTCAATGTTCATTTTCTCTCAATACTCCACGGAAAGACAAAATTAATACGCAACTTTCACATTCAGAAACTGGCCCAAAAATACAATCATAATAAAATTTTCAGCCAATGATATCTTTAGTGACTAACGGCGACAATTCCCAATTAGCCAAAAAAGAACAACACAAATTAAAAGTAAGTTACCAAAATGAGAATACAAGTTCTCCACAAAAAAGTAAATAAATAAAATTGATATGAAATGACAGAAGTGTAGTTTCAGTCAAAATCATTACCAAGCATAAATTTACGTAGAAATAAATGACACGAGAAAACTGCTGCCGATATTACATACGAAAAGCAGACAACATATTCATTAAGTAATGTAACTCACATTGATTTGATCCAATAAAGAAGCTCTCTGTCTGAAGTTTGTTTTTCTTCAAATAACCAACAAATTGACTTAGTTCAATTGGATCAGCTTGTATGCCCTCTTGCTCGGCTCTACAAAATAGAAGACGAAGCTTTAAAACTGGTGCTCCCAGCAGTTGGCAGAAATACTATATTGAAGCATAAATGCAAGTAGTGGGATCTCACACAGACTGTTTAACTCAGCAAGCAGAAGCCAAGAAATAAATAATTATTGTAAGCATTTTATAGAATGAGGTTGCTTCTTTGAATAGGCAGTGGTTTCAAGTCACAGAACACTATTCACTTTCATGTTGGCGCAAGACCCTCATGGAGGAAGAAGAAAAACAAGAGGAAGGGTCCAATTGCTCTTCTAGTCTTTACATAAAATAATACAATGAAAAAAGAAAGAAAGAAAGATAAATGTTTAGAGGTTTAAATTTACCTAAAAATTACTAAAATAGATCATACTTAAAACTAAAGGCCATTTGTGCAGACTCTAAAGTTATTTAGAGATCTGGGTTTTTCTTCAATTTTTCCTAACATGGGATTAGTAAGTTCTATTTCTCGACGGGAGCAACGGACATTACACAATGGTAGAGACTCGCCTCGATGTGATGGAAGCCATCTGTTTGAGCATGATTATCCCTAAACCCAATGTGAATTCTTCAATTTGGACTTGCTCTCCCGCAATGATTCAATAAGAGGCTCATGGGATCAATATAAGGGGTAAGGGACTACCATATTTTTGGGAGTGAACTCCAGGAAAATATGAAGCACATGGATAGAAGTTATGCCTTGGAATGAAAGATATTTTTGAATCCACTTTGTCCACAAACAAGAAAGCTATAAGTAATGCAACTATAAATCTCATGAAGAGTTCGAGCCTTAAAAAAAATTGCATTTAAATCAACTTGTCCTAAACTGGATACTAACCACCTCTGACGAAAGGTCCCTCCATTTGATACTTTTTTTATCAGGTCACAAAAATCTCTTCATATTAATCAAAAGCAACTATCACATCCTTTCTTGCTTTATTTTGGTAGTTCTTATTAGTGCGAGATTCGAGAAGTGCCTAAGAATTAGTACCAGGCAAGGAACTGGAGGTGAAGAGGCATTGTCCCTGCCACCCCAATTTCTTAAATTCCCATTCAAGAGGGCAGAAATTTTGCTTTCTCAGAAGAATAAATGTTGTTTACCGTAACCCCAAAAAACTTAATCATCAATATTTCCCTTCTTGTAACTATAAGTCTATATCCATGGACTAAGTGAAAGCAATAGTTGTATAGTTCGAAATCATTATTCATGGAGCCAATACAGATCCGAATATCTATAAAGAATTAGTTTCTGATGCTCCAGTCATCACTCTGTTCTTGTTTCATTCTGTGTGAAGATATCATATCACGAGTTGCAAGCCTGATAATCCGCTTCTGCTTTTGACCACATGCTCTTTGAATAAAAAAAGGTACAGTGTCTTTATAAATCTAATCTATAAATGGGAAATTGTAGTGATACATGACATAATCCATGAGAGGCTGTACGGAAGATCTCCGTGGAACTTCAAAAATGTGTAAAAGTATAAGCTAATCATTTGTTTTTCTTTTAAGCTTCAGTTTTGCCACAACCAACTCCCCAAATGAAAAAAAGAGTAGGAAAAATAAACTGTTACATATAAACACAAGTAGCTCCCATCATAAGAAATCACAGATCAACTCCTATATCCAGGTCATTCTTTATTGGTAGATAGGTTACTGGGTTTCTACTTTGGTTCTACAGCTAACCATTCATTTCTTCATTAGTCATTCTTAATCAATATCTCTTCTAAATTATAAACCATAGCTAGGAAGAGAAATGATCAGAGCTTTACGCCTTTTTAAAGTAATGGCATACAACCCCTAACCTTACAGTCTGTCCCCATTACCCGCCAAAGCATTGACCCAATAATAATTCATTCTAGACTAATTAGTAATCCAAAATCAATTTATATTCACAGGACCCAACCTCCAGGGGAATTCAAACTCTCATGGCCTCTTGAAGAAAGATGTCCCAAACCTGTAGAATGTGGGAGCCAATAACCAACCACCCTCGTACTATGATCATTGTATTCACAGTTTCTTGCATTAATGCAGATCATAAATGTAGAAAACACGGTGTTCTACAAAAATTAGGGGTGTCCAAAAGCCCCAAACCGAACCCGAACCGAATCGAACCGAGCGGTTCTTCACAAATTAAATACCCGAAAATTTCGGAACCAAGCAGAACCGAACCGAACCGAACCGAACGGACCTACGGACAGCCCTAACAAAAATCACACAGACCTCTTTTGAATTCCAAACAAAAAAGTTCCATCATAATTAACATTGTCATTATAAATCTATTCGTCATAATCATAATTGAACTACCTAAAGGTCCCAAAGGTATCAGTACTGCATCCTCATTGTCTTCCTATTTATTCCTACTAAAATAGGGATTGGCAGAAGCCTCCGAAAAAGAATGCATATTTCACTAGCTCTTTCACACCAAAGAAAAATATGAAAATGAAGCCCAAAATATAAACAAAATGAGATTGCAAGGAACAGGGACCAAAATTGTATCTTTTCTTACATGGTAGATACTAGGCGAGCAGGTCCTGTTGGATCATAGTTAATTAACAGAGCAGCCTTCAATGGTTGACCTGGGAATAGTTTACTAATTCATCGCATTGTTGCAGTCTACAAACTTTCCTGAATTATAACAGAAACTTCAAACAATAGTGTTAAATGCATGCTCACCTGAAGAACCAACGTTGTTCGATGCCCATTTGTCCCAAATTCTATGCACAAAACCCCAGTCCATTGTTCTTCTTCCCCGACTGCAAACCAACGAGTACAGCATAAGTTAGAACAGGCAAAACAGCATAGTCATTTCGTCAAACAGTTGTCGTACAGCAAGATTACTATTGGAATGGTTAATATTTTATACACAATTATCTGAAATTCCGAAGCGTTTAACAAAAAGGAAAAATTTACCTATTAGAACTCGAGATAGATTTATTACGCTTATATGCTCACTTAGAACTCCGACAACTTGCTGCGATGATTTTCGTCTGACTATACGATGATAAAGATCTTTCAACAGAAGTAAGAGAAGTTTTCACAGTGAATCCCTACCTATTGACATAGATGCAAGTTGATCCCTAATCTATTTCTTTTACAGGAATCGTCCCCAACTTTACAAAATAGGTGCATGAAAAATTTCGCCCACCCATTTTGAGATTAATGGAGTAAACTGCGATAGACAACTGAGACCCTGTTTGACAATTATTATTTTTAAATTATTTTTTTCTACGTACTCATTTTCAATCGCATTCACGTAACAAATATTAAGCATATAAACTCAAAATTTTTTCTTACTTTTTAATAGCATATTTTCCTAAAAATCACTATTTAAATTTTTTTTTTTCACAAATAAGCCCAGCCAATGTAAAGAGAAATTGAGGGAAAATAATCTTCAAAATAGTAATTTTTTGGATAATAGGAATAGGAATAGGAAACAAATTTGTGTTCACGTTCAAAATATATTATTGTATGAATGTGCGGTTGAAAATGAGTATGCGAAATAAAGAAAGTCAAAGACGGACTAAATTTGTTGGTTACATTTGTGGATTTCTGTCGCGTAATAGTTCTGTTATGCAATCCATTTTATGCTTGGGAACCACATGACTTTATCTCGATTCCTCTTTTCACACATTTGATTCTTCTATAGACATGATGTTGAGTCTATTCTTTGAGGGCAGAGCCTGGGGTATTAAATAATTTTTTTTGTACTTGACTAATACATTGAGAAAATAATAATAATAATAAAAAATTTAAATAAAAAAAAGCTATTAAACGATATTAAACGTGATAGCTCAACAGATGTTACAAACACAGTCTAGCTAGGTAGCATTAACGTGATATTGAGAAGAACTAGTCAAAACCAGCAACAGAAACCAATGGCAAAGCAATTTAAAGAATAATATGCATAGTGCAAAAATATTCAAGAAATTCCTTTCTCGGTGATTATTATCTTCGTATTTGAAAAGGCTGAATAAGTTAATCTATAGTGTATATCTCATATCTGCATGCTTCCTGTTCTGATGTAAGTTCTCCACTTTAACATCATCATAATAACTCATTCCCATAATCTATGATAGGAATCACGATTCTGGTAAAGGGGAAATCAGATACTCATGGAACTCAAATTCCCCGTGTCCACCAAACTATAGGGTCGCCGGTCACGGCATGCCCCAAGATTAAAAATCGTCCTAATTTCGAGAATCACAATACTGAGGAAATTTACATTGGCAAGGACCTTCCCTGACCTGCATCATGTGAGAAAAGTAAAAAAATAATAAAATGCGGAAAGAGAACCATGTTGTCATTAAACGTAAAAGAAACCACATTAAAGCATGGAACTAAGGGAAAGAAAAGTTGAATTATATTATGCTCAGCCTCATATTATCCTAATGTTATTTTTGAGAGAGAGTTTCTTATTTTTCTCATTTCTAGACCATATGTAATGTACAGTGGCGGACCCAGCACAAAAGTTCAGCCCGGGCGGACGTTAACCATTGATCGTTGACTATCAGCAATCATAATAACGAGGTTTACTAATATTTAATTAAATAATATTGAAAATAAGACTAACCTTAAAATTTTATATTTACGAGTAAGTTTATTTAAGTAAAAAAAGTAATTTTAAAATAAATATTACGTTGCTAA
>CAIGRQ010330884.1:0-16931 GCA_903798375.1 Fraxinus sp. D2006-0159
TGAATGCATGAATTTACTAGATTACAAATTAAGAATTGAATTAAATGGTAATAGGGGATTCAAAATTCCAATACAAACATTTATATATTAAATAAATATTTTATTTGCTTTGTTAGTTTATGATTAATATAGAAAACATAAAATCATCTTTTTTGATATCATTGTACATTTAATTTAATAGTAGTTATTGAACTACAAATTAGACCTTATTTATCGTAGAACAATACTCTTAACTTACAAATCTTATTACTTGTATAACAATCTCGAACGTTTGCGGTTTTGTCCGAACATCCAGCTTTATCCAAAGTAATAAACTTTGATTCAATCGTTGATCGAGCTATGCATATTTGTTTTGTCGATTTCCATGATATAAAAGCCCCACAAATGGTAAAAATATAACCACTAGTAGATTAAGAATATTTTATATTAGATATTCAATTTACATCACAATATTCTTCTAATATTACGGGATATTTTGTGAAGTGTGATCCATATGTTAAAGTATACTTTAAGTACCTAAAAACCCTTGTTAAAGTTTTCCAATGATCATGGCTTAGATTACTTGTGAATCTACTAAATTTATTCACAGTAAATGTTATGTTTGATCGAGTGCAATTTGTAATATACATAAGACTACCTATAATTTGTGAATACTTTAGTTGTGACACACATTCACCCACATTTTTGACTATGTGTAAACTTGTTTTAATAGGGCTTTCATACGACTTTCCTCAACTATATTATACCTTGTAAGTATACTCTCAATATAGTGAGATTGGAAAAGTATAACTTCTTATGATATTCTAGAGATCTTAATCCCTAATATTACATCAGCCATACACAAGTCTTTTATGTCAAAATGTTTTGTTAACATTTTCTTGGTGTTTAGTATTATTTAGTGACTATTGGCCATTATCAACATGTCGTCTACATGTAGACATACAATCGCGTAGACCTTTAGTGTATGTTTAATGTATACACATATCATACTCGTTTATTTTAAACCCATTAGACAACATTATTTTGTTAAACTTTTGATACCATTTTTTAGGTGCTTTTTTCAATCTATACAAGGATTTAACTGGTTTACAAACCTTTTGTTTGTGATTAGGAGAGAATAACCCTTCGGGTTGTTCCATGTATATCTCCTCTTCTAACTAACCAATTAGGAATGTCGTCTCAACATCCATTTGATATATCTCAAAATTAAGTAATGCCGCAATAGCAATTAACAACCTTATTGATGTAATTCTAGTTATGTGTGAGTAGGTATCAATGAAGTCAAGTCATTCTTTTGTCTATTTCCCTTGTCAACTAATCTAGCCTTATATTTGTCAATGAATCCATCAAGTTTTAGTTTCCTTTTGAAAATCCATTTACACTCTAAATGCTTGTTCCAATGAGGTAAATCAACTAACTCCCAAGTATGGTTTTGTATATTGATAACTTATTTCCAATGTGATGCTTCCAGTATAGATATTACTTTATCGAAAGTCTTTAGTTTATTTTCTATCATATAGATTAATTTGGACCAAATGAAAGGGATATTCTAGCCCTTTTACTACGCTTTTGTTTTTTCTCATTTGAAGTGTCATTTGTAGTATCATAAGTTCTTTTATTTTAACTTACATTTTCCTTGTTTTTATATGGAAAAGTATTCTAAAAAATTAATATCATAAGTTCTTTTATTTGAACTTACATTTTCCTTGTTTTTATATGGAAAAGTATTCTAAAAAATTATGCATTTTTTGATTCGATTATTGTCCTTCATGTACATTTTAAACTTCATATTTATGTACATGGAAATAATATACACTACTATTATTGGAGTACCCAATAAATATGCAATCAATCTTCTTATGACTAATTTTCACTTATTTAGGTTTAGGTACTTAAAACATAGCCAAACACTCCCCACACTTTCAAGTATTGATAAGAATGATCATGAAATTTCCATAGTTCATATAGAGTTTCTTCCATTTTCTTAAGGAGTATTTTGTTAAGAATGCTATTTGCTGATAGAATAGATTTCCTCCAGAAGTTCTGAGGTAGATGTGAACTTATCAACATTGAGATCAGCATCTATTTAAGAGTTCAATTTTTGCGTTTAGCGACACCATTTGATTGGGGTGAGTAAGGTGCCGTTGTTTGATGAATGATTCCATACTCAAAACAATATTCTTCAAACGGTGCCCGTATTCACCATCTCTATCACTACGAGTAACTTTTATTCGTTTATCCAGTTGATTTTTAACTTCCATCTTATAATGTTTAAAAATATCTAAAGCTTCGTCTTTATTTCGTAGTAGAAAGATATAATAATATTTTGTACAATCATCAATGAAAATTATAAAGCATTTCTTACAACATTTAGTTTGACCAAATCTCAATTCACATATATCGTTATGTATAACTCTGTAGGTGTCGTGTTCCTTTGAATTGAGTGAAAATGTGTTTTAACCAACTTAACTTCAACACATACTTCACATTTATGATTAGGATCAATCTTAAGTGTCAGAATTAAACTTTGATTCATTTTGCACCTAGATTTGTAATTGACGTGTCATAATCGATTATGCTATAAACAGGACAACCCAATCATATAAGTGGAATTTAAAGTTTTATTCATAATTCTTTGTTTTAATACAATTGTAAGAACGTTCATTTTGAACATTCCATCACATATGTATCATTTACCAACATACATCTCATTTTTAGTGAGTACAAATTTATTGGATACGAATACAAGTTTAAAATTATTTTTGTTAAGTAGAGACCCGGATACAAGATTCTTATGATATCCGGTATATGTAGGACATTGTTGAAGACGATTTCTTTCCCGGATGTCATCTTCAAAGTAACTTTCCATTGTCCTACAACTTTAAAACTTGCAGAATTTCCCATGTTTGTTCTCCATTTAATTCTTTGTACTTATAGAACGTAGTCTTATCTGCACAAATGTGACAGATAGCACCAGTATCAACCCATCATTTCCTTAAATTTTCAACATTGTTATATTCAGAAACAACCACTAAAAGATCCATATCTTGTATCACTTCAGAAAGGATGTATCTTTCTATCACATTTGCTTGTGTGTTCTTTTTAGACTTTCAACATTTGTTAGAGGGATGTCCGACTTTTTCACAATTGAAACAGTTACCTTTTAACTTCTGACATTCTTGGAATTGTCTCTTTTTATACAACAACGAAAATCTTACGTTTCTTGTTAACAACCTTCGAATCGGTTGTTCAACAAAATTTTCTCCAAGTTGAACAATAGATTACCTTTCGATGTTTCTATTGTCTTCCTCGATCCCAAACGGATCATTGATTTCTCCAAATTCATCTCCTTGCGTTTGTACTTGAGATAATTTTTGAAATCTTTCCACATAGATGTAGTTTCTCAAGTATGTTTGCAACTTGGAATAACTCATTTAATTCTATCTTTTCAGCATGTATGTCATGAAGTAGAACTTGAGATTTTTGTACTTGACTTGTACATTTTTGGAGTCTACCATTTTGTAGCCCAAAAACTTGCCAACAATAAACTTCTTTGTTTTGGCATCATCAATCTTGTACTTCTTTTCCAATGAATCTCATAGCTCCTTGTCCGAATCCATCCAACTATACATTCCATAAAGTGTATTGTACAATCCATTTATGATGTAATTTTTGCAAAGGAAATCAGAATACTTCCATGCATCCAATGCAATAATCTACTCACGATTATTTTCTCTTTCTTGTACAGTTGGAGCCTTTTCTTTTAGGAATTTTGCCAAATCAAAGTAGTAAGATAAAATAACATCTTTTGTTGCCATATTTTAAAATCCACACTTGAAAACTTTTTCATTTTTTCTCCATGTAGGATGTGAGAGTTTTATATAGGTATGGCCAAAGGCGGAAACCACATGATTCGTGCCATTTGTTATTTGTCTCGAAGTAGTCTCAACATGAATTATTTCTATTATAAACAAAAGTTTAATGTACAAAATAATGAAAAAAATGAATATCACACAAATGCTTATTTCAAAGATGAAGAAATGATGTCCAACATCAACCACAAACAAACGAGTATTGTCTTAAGATTGTTGGATCGTTAGTGTGTGTAAATGGTTGTTTAGACAAAGAAAATATTTAATTTGTAGAAGCTTAATTAAATTCTAGGAAAAATGAAATAAAGAAAGAAAAAAGAATATAAGGCCAAGATTGAAATCTGAGGCAAGCGAAAACATTTTTTCCTTAAGACAACATTGGCCCCGTAATGGTGCTAACAAATATGGCACTTGTCTCTCAAGATACAACAAATACAACTTGTGGTATAAGCACTTCAAACCACAAGCAATGATGAACTTGGAACAATAATTTTCTCTCTACAAGAAAATGATTTTTGATTGAATTTGGAAAGTATTTTGCAAGAGTTTCAATGTAATGACCAATGCAAAATGATATGGGATGCAAATAGATGTCCAATGGTCATCCATATAGAAGAGGAAGTGTTGTGAGCAAAGTGTCACGCCCCAAACTTAGCAACCTTCACGAAGGGAAGCATCCTTTACTGTCGTTAGCTTGTCGATGGCCTTTCGTTCAAGCGACATTGGCACCTTTTCATCAAAAACTCTCTCACTCGCTTGACTGTTGCTCGAGCGATAAGTGAACGATAGAGTAAACTATTTTTCCAGCTCGTATATCTTCTTTTCTATCCAACTTTTGTTCTCAATTTCTCATACATCCGGAAATGGTTTTGATGTCCCAAATATACCCCGACAATCTACTCGACGAGTAAAACATGTTAATCTATTTATAATTATAATTCAACTATCAGATCAATTCTGAATATTTGAGTAAAGTTGACATGAAAGCGACTTTTCCATACTCAACTAAATTTATTTTTATTCTCTATACCAACCTTCTATTTCTAGAATCTTCAGCAGGCAGAATGATCAAATCATTTGGACTGCCACCTCTTGTGGTAAATCCAACACAAAGATCTTCACAAGAAAAATGGTATAATATTGAAAAAATAATTAAATTTCAAGTTAAAAAAATCTGACTACAATCGAAGTTACTAATCAAAATTATGCACATTCATAGTTATGTCACTGCAAGCGAGTAAACTAGAGATCGTGACCACTTCAAATTCTGACTTAGTGATTTTTTGACTTAAAATTGGGATAAATTTTATAATTTCAAGGCACGACTTTAGACAAAAGAGGATTCCATATTGTATTAAATAAAATTCTTTGACTTAAATATTTTTTTTCTTATCTTATTATTATTGTTACTATTATTATTATTATTATTATTATTATTATTATTATTATTATTATTATTATTATTAAAAAACGTATAATTCGACCCTAACAACACTTAGAGGGGGTGAATATGTGTATAATGTGGAATTAAAATATTTTACGAATTAAATAGCAACAAGTCACTTTTTAATTCTTTTCTAAATGATTAAGCATGCAAGTCATTTTAGTTCCAAGTTTGAATACCACATTTTATATGATCAATTAATAAACAATAATCAACACCAGGATGATCACGGAGATACCCAATTGAAAAAAAATTTCGGGCACTTTGTCAGCAATCCAATATAAACAACTTACAGTCTATCGGACTAGACGACTAGTACTATCTGAACTCCCGACTGCACTCTTTACAGCTTTCCCTAGATCCCATGTCCCCCTACACCAATTCTTAGCTGTTGTTGCCAAAGCTCTTCATAGAATATGCTACCCTGCAGCGCTCCAGCCTTGTGGAATCGTCTATCTCCCATAGATCAATGAAGAACACTTTGTTCTTCACAGACTTGAACTCCAGTCAACTTCCCTCAATCTTTAGAACTCCGACCAGATGTAGAGGAAATGCAATTTGGTATTTGGATTATAAGAACGTTTTTTTCTCCTAAGGCTATAACCAAATGGTAAGTCAAACAAGCATAGGGCAGCTCAACCCTCGTCCCCGTGGTACGGAAAACCCTCAAAATCTGCTGGCAAATGAATGAAGGCAAGTTAATGGAATCGCTATGCAATAGGCAATAAAGAAAATGAGCCTTCTCCATAGATAATGAAGAAGTGTAGAAAACAGGCCAAAGATTCATGCACATAATACACAACAGAATCTGGCGCTCAGTCGGAAGAGAACCAGTGCAGATTGCACTTGGACCTCCCTCGTCGAACAGACTAATGAAACCGCTGGAAGAGAATCAGGAGTAAGGTAGGGAAACAGGGAGTAGACCACTCGAGGAATATGAATCAGACTTGAAATGACATTCGGAGTGATCTTAAATGTCCTGCCCGAAGAAAAACTCGAAAAGAAGAACCACTAATAACATGGATGTTAGCATAGAATTCCTGTGGGGGGTACTAACTCTACCAACAAAGGCTCACAATCCAGAGAAGTGAAAATAACGACGAGGTCGGGGGATAGGTTAGACATAATGACCTTGCCTTCAAAAAGGGCGGAACACAAAGAGAATTATGACCTAAATATATCTTGGGTGACAGCAGAGATAAACCTAGTACTACTGTATGAGGTAGAGATACTAGGAGA
The DNA here is from genome assembly GCA_903798375.1 of Fraxinus sp. D2006-0159. Taxonomy (NCBI): domain Eukaryota; kingdom Viridiplantae; phylum Streptophyta; class Magnoliopsida; order Lamiales; family Oleaceae; genus Fraxinus; species Fraxinus sp. D2006-0159. Next base: position 6,556 of record CAIGRQ010330884.1, read on the forward strand.
GGAAGGGGTCGTGCGTGCTCTCTTAGGTGACATCTAAAAGAATTGAATCACAACATTAAAATCTCAATATAAGATAAACTAAACCATGATATGCATGAATGCATGCAAAACGAGGTAAAAAGAATAACATGGCAGTAAAAAGAATAACATGCAATATGCCCTAACATGAAGGCATGACAACATGTAGTGATGCCTAGACGTAAGTGATGTGAAAACATGCGTGCCGTGATGTCTAGACTCATGGACGTGATGTCATGACGTGGTGATGTGACATCATCGTGTGGTGTCAACATGAACACACAACTCCAACACATGCTAACCTAAACACACAACAATGCACAAACCCGAAAAAGAAAATTGACATTCTAACGGACAAACACACAATCCCAACCTCAATCAATCAAAGACCAAATTCGATCTTAGGCAAAATGAACTCAAAATCAACCAAACAAAAAATGTAGCATCCAACCTGACCACAACACCAATACTCAATGTACAACTAAGTCCAAGTAACATGAAGAACTTCAATCCAAAAGAATACTCAAAACAAATGCCAAAATGGAGCACAATTGGATTTTTGTTGAAAAATAATACCAAAATGAATGATATTCAATGTAAATGATTAGAACATGTAGTGAAACATCAAAACTCAGTCAATAACGAACAAACTTCGAAAAAATTCAAAGAAAATCGCAAGAAAAGTGAAAAACCAAAAGTTTAGAAAATTACCTTTGAAATTCGATGTTTTGATGAAATGGCACAACCAAAATGTTTGAATGAATGAATATAGTATTTAGGAAGTAGAAATTTAGGGAGGGTGGGTAAAATTTGTGAGAAATCGAGAGAATAAATGGTGGAAAATGCGTGAAAATCCTTGAAAATGGACCTTAGAATTCAAAATGATGGTCCGTCACTTGAGCTAGGTCGAGCGACAAGCGAACGAGGCAACTTCTGCTGCTGTCGCTCGAGCTTTTTCCAACGATAAGCTGCGACACTTCAATTGACAGAAATAACAATAAAATTTTAAAAATTAAGAAAATAACATTTTTTTTTCTTTTCAACAATAATATGTGAATCTAAGCAACTCAAGCTCTCGACACCTCGATAATTAAAATCATGCATGCAATCACAAGTTAAGTATTATCAAAAAGATTTTTTCACGTACCTAGTTAAATCCAAGATGGAGTAAAGTGTATAAATAACTCATGCATGTTAAGTGACACTATTTTCTCGTGAGAATGACTCTAAACCTTAAATTTGTGAGAAAGAATATGCAAACATCACTTTTAAATAAATATGATCTCTACTGATGAAAGTCAAATCCGAATAAATATTAGGACCTGAAACTGAGCTCAATAATATGATAAGTTTTATTTTCTCCCCTTGAATTTGAGCATATAATATCTTTCTCGCTTTCTCTTAAATAACATCTTATGTGCAGACTCTTGTCCTTTAAGTAACTAAATTGACCTGTGTAACGAGCTTTAAGCCAGTTAACTCAAGTCAGATGATCGTATGCACCAGATTATGAGAAACCTCTCGTGTTTAATTACTCGAGTCAAATGGGCTCCGAACAAAAGTATAAGATGAACTAAATATGTATACACATTTTTATTTATTATTTTTATTTTATTTTTTCAAAAATGCAACAATGCATGGAGACTATCACGAATTAAAGTTATCTAAATATAGGTCAATTCACATTCGAAGTCACCCTACTAACACGTGTCTGCCATCCCAAATTTCACACATACGGTCCAGACTCACTCACAAGATCATAATGTGTGATATGCAGATGATTACATGAAGACACATATACACAGTATTCCATATTAAACCGACCTAAGCAATGGAAGTAATAGTGTAAAAAAGATAATTACACACTTGGTCACACATGCCGTGTTTAAAATCATCACGATGTGTCATTTTCAAAAAAAAAAAGGAAAATATTTTTGTATTTTTTCCATTTTTCAATCTTTTGTTTTTTTTTTTTTGTGAAAATACTACTTAAAGCAAATAAATGTATAAAAATAGAAACAACAAAAAAAACACAAAAATAAATTAGATGCATGCATGAATGAATGGACTCAATGGACTATACATGCAAGCAACTAAATATTGAATCAAGGCGAAATTTGTATGCACTTACCATAAAGAGCAAGACTATTTTCACGACCTTCCAGGTCGCTCCTCTTAACCCAGACTTTCTTAGAAGTAGAAGTTAATTGGGTTAACCGAGTCAACATCTCAGTTAAGTGGCTAACTTGATTGGCAAGAAAGTTAACCTTGCTAAAAAAATCCTGATTCTTACTTCTAGTCACACGGTTACAACACATATGTCTAGTGTGTCCCAGTGCACCACAATGGTGGCAAATGGGAATGAACCTATATTCAAACATGCTCGGTGGTTGTTGTTGAAAAGTAGGATGACTGACCCTACGCTCTCTGGTAGGTCTCGATCCTATGACATGATTACCTTCGGGTTTAGGATAATCAATTTCACGAGTTTCGTTGGTGGCAGCAACAAACATGATCTTTGATATACTAGCAGTAGCATCATGGTTATCAACATAATCCAGACCATACCATTTCCAGCAGGCTTGTTCATCCTAAGTAGATTGTCCAACTTCTACGAGCCACTCATTAACGATCGGAGTTGAGCATTAGATTTATCAAGATTAGTAGTTAATGATTTAACTTTAATTTCCAAGTTTTCATTAACCAGCTTCAACTCACTCAATTTTCTAGTCGAGTCCTGAAGGTCACTTAACAATTTTTCTCGTTTAAGTTCAAGCTCATTCACATTTTTCAAGACGGCTTTATTGACCTTCTTAATTTTGAGACTTTCATCAAACAATTCACGATAAGACTCATGAATGTAGGTTTCATCATTAAACTCTTCTTTAGACTGTNGCTTCAACTCACTCAATTTTCTAGTCGAGTCCTGAAGGTCACTTAACAATTTTTCTCGTTTAAGTTCAAGCTCATTCACATTTTTCAAGACGGCTTTATTGACCTTCTTAATTTTGAGACTTTCATCAAACAATTCACGATAAGACTCATGAATGTAGGTTTCATCATTAAACTCTTCTTTAGACTGTTCACTCTCATCCTCCATTTCCTCCTTCTCAATCTCACGACAAGATTCGATTGCAGCAATCGAGGTAAAGACCATGAATTTTTGTTCATTCTCACGACCAGATGTCTCATTTTGAGAACTATAATCCGACTTTTTATCACTCATGGTCACGGCTAAAGCCTTACGATATTCTTTATCTCGAACTCTTCTTCAAATTAGGGCATTCACTCCTAATGTGACCATACCCCTTGCACTCATGGCACTGAATAGATTGAGATTTCTTAACGAGAGTCCTAAAGGTATTTTTCTCACGTCTACATCTCTAGAGTTTACTAGGGACCTCACCATTCCGCTCCTGAGGCTTTCTTCTATTCCTCATCACCTTCTAAAACTTTTTAACGAAATAAACTATTTTGTCGTCCCTAAGAGTCACAATATCACTGGACTCCATCTCCTCTTCTCTAATGGTGTTCATGACGATCGATTTAACTTTTTTAGGTTGTGAGACTGTGAGTTCATAAGTTTGAAGTGATTCTACGAGTTCTTCAATATTAACAACATCTAAGTCCATACTCTCTTCTATTGCAGTAACCTTGGGTTTAAACCTCTCGAATAGTGATCTTAGGACTTTTCTAACAATTTTAGATTCGGGGATCTTTTCACCTAAGTTAAAGCTAGAGTTAACTATATCATTCAACTTCGCATAGAATTCATCGAACGATTCATCGTCCTTCATTCTAATTTCTTCAAACCTAGTGGTTAACATCTGCAGTTTAGAATTTTTAACCGTTTTAGTTCCCTCGTGTGTGGTTTCTAAGATATCCCACAAACTTAGTGGTTAACATCTGCAGTTTAGAATTTTTAACCGTTTTAGTTCCCTCGTGTGTGGTTTCTAAGATATCCCAAACTTTTTTAATAGTTTCACACATCGACACTCTCCTAAACTCCTCAACAAACATAGCCATGAACAGGGCATGAAGGCCCTCACTGTTCCAATAACATTTGTCTAAATTAGTTTTAGGCCACAATGAGATATCAATGGGTGTAACTGCACCACAATAGTTGCTGTAGGTAGAGCCCACCTATTTTGAATGATAATCCAAATACGTTCATCCAAAACTTTAAGAAAAACTCTCATTCGAACTTTGTAGAAGGTATAATTACTGCCATCAAAATATGGCGGTATAGACAAAGAACTACTCATCTAGATTAAATAAAATAAGGGCCAGGAATCGAAATTGAGCTCTATTACAAATTGAAAAATGCAAGTTTGACCCTAACAATACTTAGAATGGATGACTAGGTATTTAATGCGGAATTAAAAACAATTACGAATTAAAAAGCAACAAGTCACTTTTAATTCTTATCTAGATAGTTAATCATGCAAGTCAAATTATCCTAAGATTTTGCCGCAGTTTGGAAATCATAAACAATAGAAATAAGGCAGTAAAGAACACAAGAATTGTTTACGGAGAAACCCAAATGGGAAAAACTCCGGATGCCAGTCAATTCACTATAAACGATTCTGTACTTACAATCTACCAGACTAGACGACGACACAAACTATTTGATCTCCTGACTGCAATTCTGATAGCTCTCCTGAATTCTGTACTCCCCTATACCAATTCCAACTACAATAACCAATGCTTTCCTGGAACTTCGCTATCCTGCAACAGCTCTTAGCTTGGTAGAATCGCTTATCTCCTGTGGATCACGACGAACAACCCGTTCTTCACAGACTGAAACTCCAGTCGTCTTCCTCGATTTTCAGCACCTCTGACAGATATGTAAGAAGTATGATTTTTGGTATTTGGATTTGAATATGATGTTTTTCTCTCAGAAGATTTTACACAAGATGAAGGTTGAAAGTAATATGTGGAGGATTCACTCTCTAGACTTTTTCTCTTAATAACCAACCTTTGAATATCGTACAAAATCACTTCTGAAATTTATAGGTAGGGTAAAAAGCATATGGGCCAGGAAAAAAAATCTCTAAAACGCGAAATAAAAATTTCTCGTATAAAGCTGTCGCTCGAGCGAAGGGTCAGAGACAGTCGAGCGACAGGGTGTCGCTCGAGTGGAGGGGCGACGGTCTAGCGACGATGTTGCTTTTGTAGCTCGAGCCAACCCTTGACGACAGTCCAGCAAAAATCCGCTCAATTTTCCTCCTTATTCCAAACTCGAAACCCTAGACCTATTTAACTAACTTTCAAACAAATTACATATTACTTCTTGTACTATTACAATCTATCAAATTAAGTCCTTTTGTTCACAGAGTTTGCCAATTACAAAATCAACTAAAACCTAACAAAATAAACACAAATAAAAAGTATCAATCCACTTTATTATCTTCTATGTTTTGCCAACCCAATTTACATTTTTTTTGTTTTTTGTTTTTTTTTTAAATTTTGTAGCAAAAAGATGAAAGTTTTACCACCTTTAAAATGTATATATTGCTTGATAATATATCAATCTCATGTAATATAACTTCATAAATTTATTTCTCAATATTTCATATCAAAGGTATTTTCTAATTTTTAAATTTTAACACGATGCATGCCCAAATTAATTTTTTAACGACAAATGTCAAATGTCAAAGGTAATACCAAGTGTTAAAAACCATGTTTTGGTAACCACTCAATTTTTGTTGCAAATGGTGAAGCTCTACCTATTTCACACACTGGTTGTGCCACTCTTACGTACTACTATCACGCTTAATAAATTTCTTATTGTCCCTAGAATAATAGAACAGAATTTTTATCTGCGAGTCAAATTATTGATGATAATAAATGTATTGTTGAACCTAACTCGCAAGATTTTGTAGCCAAAGGTCATAGAAGAGGGAATCTTTATGCGCTTGAGGAAGCAAAAATGGAAGCTTTGGGCGCTTTTAGAAATCAAGGGAGCATATTTAATAGTTCGGGATGAAAGATTGGGGCACCCCAATTTAATCTCCAAGAACTTAAAAAAGTAGAAAGTCATCAACTTTCTTGAATGTTTTATAAATTTCAAGTTTTAGTGGAAAAACATTTTGACAGGAAAATAAAAAAAATTCGAAGATCGTCCATTTGCAAAAATGCAATTCCCTTTCATTACTCATTTTTGTCCCCTACACAACAGTTTTAAGTGTCAATTAAGAGATCGAATCTTTCAAATGATATCCAAAACCCTACATTTAAAAGGTTCAATAACTTAAATCCACTTAATTGACAAATGATGTTCAGCAGTAGCATTATTCATTATAATTAATAACCAAGTAAAATAACATTACTAATAATGAATTTCTTAGTGCTCCCCACGTTGAATTTAAAAATTGTACTATTTTATGTCATTTTTTTTATCCACATATTAATTAGTAACTACTGAGCGGTAAGATGAATCATTAATACGATCTTCTTTGTGGAATGAATTCTTGTAAGCCTTTGTTTGGTGCACATTACAATTTTCATTTTCATTTTTCTGCTCATTTTAAACCGTACATTCTTCAATAAAATAATATTTCCTATCACATCAATAACTTTTGCTTCTTTATCATTCACACATTCTCCATTAATCTCCGACATTTTTCCAAAATAATATGGCTCAAACACACCCTAAATACAAGCTTCTTATATAAAAAATAAATAAAAATATTCTGCATAGGGTTAGAACTCTAATTTTTTATCTAATCTCAATCGCTGCTAATATATATAATTAGGTCATGGATTTGATTCATTTTAATTTGACACCTTTACCAATGCGAAGGGCAATCCGCGCAAAGAAATAAATCCATTTTTTTTAAGTAACAAAATTTAAATTCATATATTATGTCATTATTTTGAACTCTTTAGGGTACCGTTTCGTGCTCCATATAACACTATTAGACTGTATAAATAATTTAATATATAAAATTAGATGATATACCAAGCACATAGCATTATGGTAAATTACTCCGGATAGTATTCGTTATTTCTTCTTTCTTTTGAATGGCATTTACGCTATTTTATCTCATATGGTTGAAATGTCCACCATCCATATTATATTATATTGTTGATAGCGCAAAAGTTTAAAATACAAATTTGAAGAATATTATTCACTTTAATTCACCATGATACATATGACCAATACTCTCTATTATCATCGATGTGATCCAGAATTCTATTTTGAAAGTATATTTAGAGTTGGTTATTTGTTTTGGAGAAGTCTCGAAGAAATTAAAGACAATCAGGAGTCAAAGACATATTTTACCAATTTTGGGACTCCCTTCAACTCAAATACTTTGTTATTGATTTTACATATTGCAATAGGACTTCACATTGTGTTAGACTCTTGTTTGTATTATTTCTCCTAGTATGTAAGGGATTCTTGAATTATAAATATGTGGTGCATTACAAATATTTATTTGATTGACTCCGAGAGTGATCTAAGTAGATTAAGATTAATAGAATGAGACTAACAGATAGAGATATCAAAGAGAGAGTCTTATACGAGATTCAGTTTAACATATTGTAATTTCTTACTTTGATTATAGTGAATTCTCCATCTCTGCATGCAGCATTTTATGTCTTGGATCTCCACGTAAATATTGTGTTCTTGTGATTGATATTTTCATATTGCCCATTATCTCGTCTTTAATATTCATAATAATTGGCTCAATTTTCAACAAATAGTATAAGAGCCAAGTTTCGACAATTCCTGGGAAACCAATTTGGTTCCGTATTAGAGTGATGTTCTATCAATTGAGAATGAGGTTTGATTGTTTGGGGATGGCAAATATGAAATTTGATATTCCACTTTTGGATTGCACAACCAAAATTTCACCATGCCAAATTTTTATGTAGACGTTGGAGGAGAAGTAACGTAAGGATCTAGTTGTAAAATATGGGTAGAGAAGGTCCCAGTTCTATGTTTTGGTAGGTTCAATGATCACGTTAATGTAGATATCACTAAATTGGAGAAAAGGGATATTAGACCTCAAGTGATGTTCGGTGAGGTTGATTTGGTTGTTTATGTTTGATAATTGTTGACTTAGATGGAGTTGGTTGTGATCGAGTTGATTGTGGTGATAATTCGAACAAATTTGGTATTGAAAAGCCTGCTACTAGCTCAGGCGGAGTTACTTGTGATTTGGATGATCTTGTTGTTTGTGGGGATAATTCGATAAGTTGGATGGAGGTTGTTGTGAATATGGTAATTTTATTATTTTTGGTGATTCGAGCAAGTTTGGTGTTCAAGGTAATTCTATTCGTAAATAGTGCTTCAAATTCAGTTTAGAGTTGTTGAGTTTTCCTTTCGGGGCTTTGTAGAAGATGTTGAGTACTTTGGTGGAGTATTATTTTATTTTATTTTTGGGAAATTTTGTTGGAGTTGAAGAGTTTAATTTTATTCTTTGTATTGGAATTCGTCTTTAGGTGGAGAATTTTTGAAGTTTAGTTCATTGAAGTAGAATTCCTGTTAAGGTGGAGATTTGTTAGAATTTCGGTGTGACCCAAATTCTATTTTGGAGGTATATTTGGCATTGGTTGTTTGTTTTGGAGAAGTATTGAAGAAGTAAAAAACTACAAGGAGTCAAAGACGTATTTTGCCAGTTTTAGGATTCCTATTTCAACTCATATACTTTGTTATTAATGTTACCTATTGTAATAGGACTTTACTTTATGTTAGAATTTTTTTTTTATTAATTCTCCTAATATATTAGGAATTCTTGATCATAAATAAAGAGTGTATTACAAAAAATTATTTTATCGACTCAGAGAGTGATCCTAATGGATCTAGATTAATAGAGGTTCACAGATAGAGATACCCAGGAGAGAGTCTCCTCTCTATTTTCTCTCTCTTGAAAGCAAAGGTGGTTCGTCTTAGTCCAGGGCCTTTTCTTCGTGTGTCTGGGTGAGTGCTTCCATGGAAAAATTGTAGGATATGTGGGAGAGCTTATGATTGAAAATAGAGGATGAGGAGATAGTTGACATAGATGAGGAAGGAATCGTGACAGTGATGGAGGAGGGCGATCGAAGTCTAATAGGTAAGATTTGGATTGATAGGCAAATAAATAAATTGGTGTTTCAATCAACTATGGGGAAAATCTGGAGAATTAGCAAACCAGCAGGGTTTACTGAGATGGGTTGAAATACTTTTATGATTACTTTTGCAAATCATGCGGACAAGCTACGAGTGGAAGATGGAAAGACCATGGCTGTTTGATGGTTTGATATTTGTGATGAATGCTTTTGATGGCTACACACTATTGAGTGAAATGCATTTGAATGTGGCAGCGTTGTGGGTGCAATTCCACAATTTATTGTTTACGGACATGTCGAAGGAGACTAGCATCAAATTAGGGAGCTCAATAGGCAATGTGGAGGATATAGAAGTTGATGAAGATGAGGTGGGATAGGGCACTTCTCTGTGTGTTGGAAAGAATTAAGACGTAGGTACTAATCCAATATGAAAAGCTCCCCTGGTTTTGTATAAAATGTGGAAGAATCATTCATGAAAAAGATAGATGTCCAAAAGTACTGGAGCCGACACAGGGGCAAAGCAATATGGCAGTTGGTTACAAGCAGAGGTGGGGAATCGTAAGTATAAAGCTTTTCCTACCTACGGTTCATATCCACCTGTTATGAAATTTGATAGTACAAAGAAGAAACAAGTGGAGGAGGTTGTTGGCCACGATTGGATTCCGGTATCGGATGATGCTAATCAAGTGACTGGGCCTACAGTTGTCAACAGCGGAGATGGTGGGATGTTGCTAGATACATCAGCAAAAAAGAAGGAGTTAATTAGTGGAAATTTGGAATTGATTGAAAATGAGCAATTGAATGAGTTGAATGGGGGATTGCAGGCGGATTCTGAGGATAAGAATTCTAACAAAGGTTATATGCAGCGTGAAAGGGTGATTGGGCCACCAATTGACCAAATGGGCTTGGACCAAATAAAATACTCAAGCCCAAATGAAGAGGCAATCATGGGGGAACCACATGAACTAAATAAATGCTAAGCCAGGTCCACTTGGAAAAAATGAGCTCGTGTAGGTATTAACTCCCCAAACCTATGTTCTGTGGCTAGAACAAAAAAGAGAACTAATGGTACTTCTGAGGGTGAAAGTGCGAAGAAGAAAACAAAGGTGCAACATGGCATGGAGAAGGGCACAAATCAGATTCGGAGATTGAGTCTTTTCATATCCATTCTAATGAATTTGTATCGGTAAAGGCTATCCATCAACCCTGCCGGGATCATTGAATGTCCTGAGTTGGAATTCCCATGGGCTTGGGAATCCACGGGGAGTTCGGGTCATCTCTGATTTAGTCAGGGAACAAGA
>CAIGRQ010330900.1:0-10414 GCA_903798375.1 Fraxinus sp. D2006-0159
GATTAAATATAATGGTTCAGAAGCTTTGCATATTATGTTCCTGGTTTGATGAATGAAATGTTTGCAGCCTATTACAGAACAACAACATAGCAGGACCAATCCCAGCAAAACTTGGAAAACTCTTTTGGTATATTGATAGTTGTAAGTTGCTTAATCTCTATTTTGTACAGAGGGAAGACAGAGTAGTGCAACTGATTCCCAATAGTTTTGGCACTGGATGAAAGAGCAGTGCAACTGATTCCCAATGGTTTTGTTGGCAGTAGATGAAAGAGCAGTGCAACTGATTTCCAATGGTTTTGGCAGTGCATGAAAGAGCAGTGCAACTGATTTTATGTGCAATGCTGATGTATTTCTGTTGAAACGATCCTTGTTTAATTTGCCTGCTTTCGAATGCCATTTAGGTCAATCTTTCCGTTGTTTTTCGATTTCAGTTCAATATCAATGAATTATGTGACTTCAGTTAATATGGTCCTTTCTTGTTTGTTTTGTAATCGTGTTATTCTCTTCTTTGATCTGTCATTTTCATTTTCGTCTTGTAATCGTGTTAAGCACTAAGGCACAAGTAAATTATTTTGAAATTCTGAAAATACTTTCTTCCATAAAGCATGTCTGCAACAGAGTTCATAATTGGCAACATTACACACCTCATTCCCAGATTCGTTCAAATTTGGATCCAACAAAACCGAACCCGAACATGATCAAAACTGAAACAACAGAACTCAGAAATGGACAACTTTGAACAAAACCGAACTCATAATTGAACAGAACCCAACAAAATCAAACTCACTAATTACACCGTTACACGAGATTCATTCAAATTTCGATCCGACAAAACCAAACTCAAACATGAAGAAATTTGAAAAAAAAAAAAGAACACAGAAATGGACAAATTCGAACAAAATCGAACTCAGTTGAACAAAATTGAATAGAACCCAACAAAATCAAACTCACTAATTACACCGTTACTCGAGAAATCAGTGTTCAAGGTCGACTTCGAAAATGGTCGCCGGACGAGAAGCTTTCAAAAGCCCGAGGTCGACTCCGAATACTGGCCTCTCGTCGATTTCAACAGAATGCTAAGGCCGGATATATCAGCGTCCTGTCGCTGGTAATCCAATTCCCATGAGATAGTTGAGGCGAGGAGTAGTAAGATTTTGATTTGAAGTATTAGGTCTCACGCGTTCCCCTCTTTTCATTCTCTTTTTCCTTTATTTCATTTTCCTTTTTTTTTTCAGCTGCCACATCAGCAAAATTTCAAATTCCTGTGAAGTGACTGTAATTGTTATCCTGTACTCCTAGCAGCACCGATTTTGCAATGTAATGCAGCCAGCAACTGGTGAACTTTTCAATGGTGCTACTCAGTATAATCATTATTTACCATTTTGGCTGACAACTTATATAGTCGTCCACTTTAAAAATTATTTTTTAAATTAAAAGTTTATATTTTGACAGCATCAGAGCACAATTATCAACAATAATTATACAAATATATTAGCTTTTGTTTGATCTCATTATTTATAAAATTTATTTTTTTCTTTTTTTTTAATTGCACATTTTTCAATATAATAATATTACATGTATATAAATATTTTATTTTTCTTTCATTATTATGAGTAATTTAGATTTTCATTAGAACGAATAATATAATCGTTATTTTATTCAACATTCAAGAACTTCTATCATATATGCGCTGATTTTATTCATGCATTTAATGTTTTGAATTACTTGACCACTAATTCAATGGTTTTGTAAATTTTTTACGAATTGAGATGTGAGTTTTCGATCTAGACCAAGTAATAAAATTCGATAATTTAGTATAACTAATCATTGCAATTGTTAGATGAATTCTTAGAACTAACATCTCGTTTAACCAAAATTGATTCACGTAGAGATGTGATTGAATTAGTCAAATATGCTCAATGAGAGCTCGAAATGGATAAATTGAATATAATAGAAGAATTCGATCAAACACTACATTAAATTATGAATCTTTATTAAGATTTAAAAGTGACCAATAGATGAATTTGGTAAGCGCTAATATCTAATTCCATATTTAAGTTCTAAATCTATCTTTATGTGCATCCCGCTATTTTCAAGTAGTTAAATAAAAAATCACAACAAATTACAATGATTTGTTTGTTTTCGTCAAATAGTAGTTAGAAATATTAAATTAAGCATTAAAGTATAATTTTCATGGGAACGATAATTAGAACTCAAAACTATATCACTTGTTACGATATTGTACACTTACGATATTAAAATACATCAGTTGCATCAATTTTTCATTTTCAAACCAAAGTACTTACACAAAACATTAGTAGAAATAAAAACTAAAAGTTCATGTACCCATATGTTGGTTCACGTACACCCTCTTTGTCTAAATGTATATAAATTATTCTTTTTCAATCTTCAATGATTCAAACTAATTAAATTACATGTTCAGGAATTTATTTTATTGTTCTTATGAGTTTTAGATGTAATAGAATTAATCTCTCAACTATTTAAATTGTTTTCACAAATTCGTTGTTGTTACACTTCAATCATAAAATATTTTGTTCTCCCGCTTCATAGAATTAAAGGCTATAAGAGACTTATTGGTATATGGAAATGAATTATCTATCAAAGTGATGGTAGTTTGAGTGGGTTTGATCGAATCTTATTCCAAAAATATTGGAAAATTTGATCTTTTGAAGCTCATCCTAATTGACAATGAGGTAATACATCTACTACAATCACCCGTATATTTAATAATTTCGAATTCATCTTCGAGGTCCAAATACTCACATGGCATATATATTTCATCTCCTATATATTTTTACGTGTTTGTAAAATCTGAGTTAAAAAGTCATATTAGTTTTATTTACAGTCCAAGGAAGGAGTCGAATGGTCAACATGTTTTGCCACCAACCACCCATGATGCAGTTACGAGGCTAAAACGCGTTGGTTATACATTCAAGTCAATATAAATAATTTGTGTCAACTAATAATATGGCATTTTAGCATAAAGCAATTGGCGTTTTTGAAATTTTACTTTGTCCTTTGCCAATCATCATTTATAAGCTCAGAAATAATAATAAAAATGCTTGGAATGAAACTATGCATGGTCCTACATATAAGGTCTCTATTTATTTATTGAGTTAAACCATTTGTACATCAAATTGAACTTCACTTTTGACATCATCCAAATTGGCATGATTTAATTGGACAAAAAAAACTATTTATTTTTTAAACTATTCAATAATGTGTTGCCACGTGGCACAATGTAAAAAGTGGTGTACATGTAGCTTGATTGTTATTTAGTATATGTTTTCATAATTTATTAGGAAGTTAAGGGCTAAGTTGCAATTTTAATTACAAAAAGTGACTAAGTAACGTATTAGTTTTGTTATAATTGAGATGGCTTTTTTGATTAAAAATTGTGAAAGCAATTTTTCTTTAATAATTTATCTAAATTACCGATTTGTCGATCTCATATTCATCTTTAATCTCTTGCTTTATCATGAGTACTTTAATTTATGTTATAGGATTTTCTATTTTTGACTTTTATATTTGTACAGTCAAAATTGATAGTGATAATTTGAAATGGTGCGAAGATCAGAGCAAGGAAAAAAGGAAAAAAGTTTTATCTTACTAATCTGATGACTTAGGTTTTCGGTATATTTAATAATTTTGAATCCGTCCTTCAATTAATAGTCTTTTATTATAATTTAGTTAACATTAAAGATGTTCAACTTGCACTATTAATTCGTTTATCAATGTCAAAAGGCTAGTGTAAAGCACGTTATTTTGGAGCAAGTTATCTATAGTATTTTTCTCATACTTTCGCCTTTTTTATTTGTTGATCGACATGTTATTTTTATTGTCTAATTCCATTTTAATGTGTAAATCGCTACTCAATAGGATACTTTAATGTTAATTTGTTACTTATAATTATTTTTAGGTCTCAAGTCTGTTAATTGTTAATTTTAGTATGTCATTTTGTTAGTTCTAAGAAGTTTGGATGCAATAGGGAAGAGGATTTTTGACTTTTATATTTGTACAATAAAGTTGATAGTGATAATTTGAGAAGGTGAGTAGATCAGAGGAAGGAAAATGGGAAAAATCTTTTATCCTACTAATATGATGACTTAGGTTCTGGTAAATGAATCGTTGGTCTTGATATGCCCCGAATATTTATGCTATGCTAGGTTTTTTGAATTTAGTTTTGATGGTAATAGAGAGACGATTAAGTGGTATATTAATGTTTGAGTTTATTCAATTTTGGATATTAGAAGTAACATAGTATTTGATTTATGTACAGGGATATAAAATTCGAGCCCTGTTATTCAATGATGCAATTCAAAAATTTGATGTTGTAATTGAAAAAGGAAAATCTTACATTATACAAAATTGAAACATAAGACCTGTTAATGGAAAGTATCAAAATGTGAACAATGAAATCGAATTGTCTTTCACAACTACAATGGAGGTAGAAGAGATTAAAAAATGTATATGCTATAAGATATCGAACTCTTTTCTTCAATTCAATGAATTACAAAATTTCACTTGTGGAGTTATTGTGATTGGTAATTATACTTTTCAGCCAAATGCATAGTTTACAATTATATTCGGAGAGTCTTACTAAGTATTAGTTCAAAAATTAAAAAAAAAAAATCCACCGACATATTATAATCAAGTCCTATCATAATAATAGCTATTTATTGAAATAAAAAAAAATCTCCACATGACATTAGTGAAAGCATTGGTGTAGAAATCAATGATATCTAAAGTTGTTCATTGGTTAATGAATTATTTTTTGTTCAATTTTTTTCTCATTGCTTTCAAATATTATAGGATTGGTAATCAAAGTAAGACCTCCATTCGACATCAACGTTAAAAGGACAAGTGAAAGAACAACGAAGAAACATGAAGTGATCATCCTAGACAGTGGGTAAATATCATCCATAAAATCAAACAAATTTTTTTAATCAAATAAAAAGAAGATAAATTTTATAGTATTATTTACACAACAATTTTTTTTTTTGTACATGTGTAATACAATGAAATTATATTTGTGGGGAGATTTGGCTTACAACGAAGGAAAGTTTATAGAAGACATTGTTCATGAAATGTCAATTATTGCATCTTTGAATGTGAAAGTAAGTTACTACAAAGGTCATCCTTTGTAATTATTTTATTATCATATAATATTAAAACGAACTCTTTGTTAAATCATTAATCTATGCCATGTTCTTACTAATGTCTATCGAACACGTGAACTAAATATCTCCACTTCAAATGTTAGTATCATTGAGATCAATCCACAACTTAAAAGAAACTAATGCTATTAAAAATAGGTGAGCATGATTTATTCAGTCATCATGATTATATTTACATTACTTCTATGTCTAGACAGATTTTCAGATAGCTGGGAAATGATTTATTTTGCCTTTTTTTATAGCACTAAAAAATTGCAATGTCGTGGAGGACTGTACAAATTACTGGAGCCCACAAAGAGGATGATGGATGCTGGTATGTTAGATGATATTGTTACAAATAGTGTGACTAAATTGTGCTTTTATAGGCAAGATTCTAATGAAGTTTCAAAACAAGAACAATCCATGGTTTGAAATATGTAATAGGTGCAGTGCACGAGTTTACCCAGAGGAGGATAAAAAAAATTTCGCATGTACAAGATGTGAAATTAAAGACATAGCTTTTACTAGAAAATATTTGCTCAGGTTAATAATTTTAGATGGTATTAAGAAGCTTACATCACAATCTTTGATGATGTCGTATCTTTCACAGGATGTACTGTGATTGAATATGTTGAGGCGCTTTTCAAGGTAAAAATATAATTTTGATTTTGTGTTTTCAACATATCATATTGCTTCTAACTAAAATTAGGTGACTAATTCATCCTTGTAAGACGTATCTTGGTACATTCTCCTCAAACCAACAAAAAGGAATTGTATGAATATTAGAAGAAGCTCATATTGTTGGGAGATAAAGAGTTCAAATTCTTGGTGAAGATGGACTGAATACAAGAAAAGAAAGAACACGGAAGAAATTGATTGTCAAAGAAGTTTACAAGGTAGATGCAAATGAGATAAATGAAAGAAGCCATCCAAGCAAAAAACTAAAAATAGAAGATTGAATATTGTTGTGTATGTGGCTCATATAGAGTAGAACACAGGTTTATAGGCGTATTTTCTTGTACGAACCACAAAGTCTTGTATGGGTTAGGGCTAAAGTTAGTATATATACTAGTAANGAAGCCATCCAAGCAAAAAACTAAAAATAGAAGATTGAATATTGTTGTGTATGTGGCTCATATAGAGTAGAACACAGGTTTATAGGCGTATTTTCTTGTACGAACCACAAAGTCTTGTATGGGTTAGGGCTAAAGTTAGTATATATACTAGTAATGTAACTTTATTATTCATATTGAATAAAATAGCTCTGTTTCGATCCTTGTGGACATAGGAACATTGCTAAACCACATTAAATCCTTATGTTGATTTCTCTCTTTTACTTTTCTATTATTGCGTATAAAATTCAACAACTGGTATCAGAGAGTCAGGTCTAGATTGCGAGTTCTTCGGTTGCAAAATTCAATGTGATGAATTTCGACAGAACTGATAATTTTGGATTATGATAGCGAAGGGTGAATGATTTGTTAGCACGGCAAGAAATGGTAAAGGCCCTATATGGGAAGAAGCCAGAGGCTACGTCAGTTGCCATTGGTAGTCAAGAGCAAAGTAAACAGGTGGATGCTATGATAGAGGAGATTGAGTCATTGCATAAGAAAAAACCTAAAATTTGGTGGAGTTTCCAGAGGGAAAGAGACTGATAGTGTGTAAAAAGGTGTACAGAAAGAATGAAGTAATGTCAAAAAAAGAAGAGGAAGGATACAATACCCGATTAGTAGCTAAGGATACTCACAGAGGAAGAGAATATATTATGATGAGATTTTCTCTCCAGTCGTGAGACAAACTTCCATTAGGATTGTCTTGGCAATAATGGGCAATTTGATTTGGAGTTAGAGTAGCTAGCTAGATGTGAAGATTGCTTTCCTCATGGTGATTTGGAGGAGGAGCAGATTTTCGTGGAGCAGCCAGATAGTTCTTGGAACCAGAACAAAGAATCTTATGTGTAAACTGAAGAAGTCTTTATATGAGCTTAAGTAGTCTCCACGGCAATGTTACAAGAAGTTCAACTCCCACAAGATTCAAATTGGCTACAGTTGCTTTGAGTATGATTGTTGTGTTTAGTATAGAGTTCTTAAGGATAATTCATAAAAAAAAAAATTGATGTTGTATGTGGATGATATGCTAATTGCTACCAAGAACATGGATGAGGTAGATAGATTGAAATTTTTGTTGAGCAGTAAATTTGATATGAAAAAATTGGGACCGACTAAGAAAATTCTTGACATGGAGATCAACAGAGATAGGAATCCCAAAAAATCATGGCTGTCTCAGAAAGATTATTTGTAGTAAGTGTTGGAAAGATTTAGCATGTTCGATGCAAAATCAGTGGGCATACCATTGACAAATTATTTCAGATTGTCTATTAATCAATTCCCAAAGAATGAAGGAGAAATTGTAGAGATGTCAAAAGTTCATATTCCAGTGCAGTATGGTGTTTGATGTATACAATGGTATGTACCAGACTAGATCTAGCACATGTAGTTAGTGTGGTAAACAAGTACATGGTTAATCCCGACATAGAGTATTGGAGAGCTGTAAAGTTGATTTTTAGGTACTTAAGAGGTACAACTGTGGTATCATGTTTGAGAGACAACATGATGATATTTCAATTCAGGGATATATAGATGCAGATTATGCCAGGGACTTGGATAATAGGAGGTCTCATACATGTTATGTTTTCACACTCGCAAGGGGCTTACATTTTGGAGATCAATGGGCAGTCACTGCTGGCACTACCCACGACTGAAGCAGAGTACATGGCGGCAACTGAGGCAACAAAGAAATTTTTGTGGTTGAGAGGGCTTGTCAGGGAGCTTGAGGTCAAACAAAATGGAATGGAGCTATATTGTGATAGTTAGAATGTCATCTTTTTAGCAAAGAACCAGATTTATCATACAAGAACTAAGCACATTGTTGTGAGATTTCACAATGGTTACTTCAGGAGAACTGTTGCTAGAGAAGGTGCATGCCTCAGAGAATGCAGCAGACATGTAGATAAAGTCAATCAAAATGGACAGGTTCAAGCATTATTTGAACTTGATTAACATCTCTAGGTGTTAGAGAGAATATGTCCCAACCTATTGGTCTCACATGATTTTTTAGGCTATATTTCTTCTATTATTTGTCCTAAAGGGTTGAATATTCACCAATGTGAAAGATTGTTGTGTATGTGGCTCATATAGAGTGGAACACACATTTATTGAAAGAATATGCCGATGTCAAAGCGGAGAGAAGCGACGGCATTGGCCTCTTGGGGATTAATTTACTATCTATTTGTCAGAATGCTGAATAGGTTGGGGTGTGGGGGCAATGCGGGTGAGTTACGGTACATGGGTAGTTTCTTATACGGGCCCTAAAGTCTTGTATGAAGGCAAGGCTAGTGTTAGAATATATACTGATGGTGTAACCCTATTATTCATGTTGAATAAAATATCTCCGGCTCGCTCTTTGTGGACGTAGGCATATTGCCGAATCACGTTAAATTCTTGTGTTGATTTCTCTCTTTCACTTTTCTACTATTACGTATAAATCCAACAAATATTAATTTATATTAGAGAGACACATATTATTATTTTTGTTCGAAACATTGACACAAAACACACGTGTTATTTTATCATTTATAATTTAATACAAGAAAGTTTATGTTATATTTAAAAAACAAATTTGATGCATCATTAAAATTGTAAAAAACAAGACAAAACAAAATAAATGAAAAATACTTTGGAGATTTAGCTCCTGTTTGGTGATATTAAAATCAGATTTTTAGTAAATTTTGATAGAAATTGATGAAATGTATGGTTGAAAAGTTGTGGGACCCATAAATTATGTGGTTGAAATGAATTGTTGATTTTGGCTTATATTAAAATCTAGATTTTAATCGGTACCAAACATTGACTTATTTTAGACCTCATATTCTTTGTATCATCACATCAACATACAAATTTAGAGAGAGCAAATTCAAGAGGAAAATTCAAAATCCACAATCAAAAATTACAACCAAGAATCAAGATTAATTAATCTAGAATCAAGAAAAAAGATTGAAGCAATTAAAGATAATGCAACTAACTTGAAATTTGTGATGACTAACAATGAAAATGACACAACTAACCTCAAATCAACCAAACCAGATCCCATATAAGTCTCGGTTAGCAAAAAGAATAGAATTTACATATAAATTTCTAGGATATAACTTATAAGCGTTCCAACAAAGAGAATATAAGCATTTTTTTCTCGAGTCTCAACATAATCCCTTATTTGGCCGGTCATCACAGGAATAAAAATGGAGAGTTTTGTCTTATACGTGGTTTCAAAAGGGCCCCTCTCTGGAGGATGATTACAACCTAATTTATCGGTGTTACGTCGAAACACGTAAGCATATGATATCGTTGTACAAGTAATAGAAATAGTGAGTTTCGAGTTTATCGTTCTCACGAGAAATAAGGTTTAAAATGTAGTTCAATAGTTATTGTTGAATTCGAGTGACTAATAACAGCAAGAGCGGGATTTTGTAGTACTTGTTTATACTACTTCTAATCTATACTAATAAAGTAAATAAATTGTGGTTTTAATGAATGTGAATGCCTGTATGGGATTCATGACTCCCCTATTTCTTTCTATTTCAATTATCAATTAATAATCTAGTTAATTTCATACATTTTTGACAATTGATAGCGCTAATTTGTTAAATTCTCTTTTCTAAGATACACCACCCAATCCTATTCTTAATCTGGATTCATATGAAAATTATGCATTTAGTTTAGGTTGCATATGCTATAGATATTATTCATAATACCTATTGTCCATGTTGATTTTACCATATTCTAAACTTATTGTGAGTATTCCTACACTACAACAAGTAATTAACTATTCAATTGATAGCCAAACAATTAAATAGTGCAATGAGAATGCAATCAATTAAGAAATAACAAGAAATACCTAAATTAATCGTATTAAATTGAAATGGACTAAAATAGGGTTCCTCAATCATCCAATACAATACAATAAAATAACTTAGCTAATCATCCTAAATATTGAATTACACAAGAAAATATGGAATTACATCACTCGGATCAAGAAATGAAGGATGAAAGTAGAGAAATCTACTTTCTTAAATGAAATCTTGAAAATTGAGGATAAATCTTCAATAATCTTGTGAAAGTTCACCTTTAATTGATGAGTTGGCCTTGTTCTTAGCCTCTAAAATATGTAGAATATATGAATTT
>CAIGRQ010330929.1:0-11119 GCA_903798375.1 Fraxinus sp. D2006-0159
GATTAAAAAAAAGAAAATTATTGATGTGACGGAAAATATTATTTTATTGAAGAATGTTTGATTGAAAATGAGTAGAATAATGAAAATGAAAAAAAATAATGTGGCTCAAACAGGCCTTAATCAGGGAATGGAGAGTTGCAAACAAATAATTTCAACAGCTTATATTAAAGGCCTATTAAGTCGCAATATTCAATATAGAGACAATTAGGCTTTGTTCTTTTTGTGTTTCTATTTTTAGTTTTTAGTTTTGAATTCATTTTGAGTTTTGTGCTTTAAGTGTCCATTTTGAGATTACCGAAACGCATTCTTTTTGTCATTTTAAAAAATTGTTTTCAAAAATAAAAAAATAAAGTTTTGGCTTGATTTTAACTCAAAACAACCCGAACGACTTTTGGTATTTTTCGTTTTCTTTGTAAATTTTAAATTCATTTCTAAAAATAGGTAAGTAAAAGTGGTTTCTGTATTTTCCAAAACTGAAAAATGCCCTGCAACAACAACGAGAACATACCCTTATCTTCTAGTAGCAAGCAACTTCGGAGATGCTTGACAGCAAACCATTCCCGAGTAGTGACATAGATATCAAAGTAGAATGCAAATAAGCCACTGATTTCCCACAATAATTCTACCTGGTAAAACCAGTTGTCTCTAATCTATTGATACAAGTAGTACATTTAAATAATCAAGGATCCCATCCAACACGGATGCAACCAGAGAAAATAGTGTTGCATTATAAAAAAAAAATTAAGGACGTCATTGCAATCAAAGCAAACTCAAATGATAGCAATCATATCCAAGGAAAATCATATAGCTTTTTTTCCATAGATTGCGGTGTAGTAAAACCAGAATAGGACAGATCGATGAGAACTAGAAATTGCTGAATCAACAGCTCTGTGCATGCTTGTGGCAGAAAGGGAGGGAAGGTTTAAATTCTAAACCAATCCTTGTATTGTGATCCTCCCCTTCAAATCTTATTTGCTATCTGGTTCTTAATCAACCTTTGCTCTCTCTTGTTAGAGTTCTATGTAATGGAACCACCATTTCCAGAATATGGTGATTGATGCAAGCTCAGTCATTTGTAAACAACCCACTCAAGAAAAAAACATAAATAACTAGAGAATCATCAAAATTCCTTTTAAGAATTGAATTAGATTAATAAACAAGTTATTGGCCCATAATTACCTTCGAAAAACTACAACAACTATAACCAGAACTGAAGCCATCCACCAACAACAGCTATTAACTGTTGTCAACTTCAGTTCTCCTCTTTTTACTCTTCTTCTCCTTCTTGTCACTTTCAAGTTCGTCTACACCCTTCCTCTTCCTCCTCTTCTTCTCTTTTTTCTCTTGCTCTGGCACACCATTCTCCAAAGTGACAATCTCTGACATCGTTTCGTCACTTCTCTGACTCTTGGAATATTTCTTGTTTCCTTCAACCAAGCTCCGCTTGGCAGTATCCTGAGGGTTTCTTTTCTCCCAGTCTCTTTGCAATTTTTGAACCCTTTTCATATCAGGGTAATTTTGAGACTCATTCATCTTATTCTTGCTGTGGAACTGGACCAAGTGATTGAAGGAGTCAGAAGTGCACTGTAGATACAACGGGAAAGCGCGGGCGGAGCCGTTGTCTACTGCGGCAAATCGGCTTAGGAGCTTAGCAGCTCTCGACAGAGATACTGGATTTGCCGACACCAACTGTGTCGACATCTTCATCTGCTTGTTATGTTAGGTTATCAACATCAGTATATTGATCGCCAGGGTGATTTAGGGCTTTAGGGTTTATGCAAAGCCGCTGATGCTGATTTATCGTGGTGTTGACCCGTTAGGCTAGTAGAACAGATAAATTGCAATATAGGTCTCTGACCTTTGATCTATGTGCACATTCATCCCTAACTTTTAAATCATATCAATTTCACAGTCAACCTTATGATTTTGTAGCTTTTAGGGTCCTTTTGGGATACAAAATATCCAATTTAGGGTTAAGATAGAAATAGAAATGAAAATAAAAGAATAACAAAATGAAAGGAAAAGATATTAAATATTCTTCTCCAATCTCCAGCCTTCCTCGCCTCTCAATTTTCTCATTATAAAATTAGAAAATAATACATGAAAATATAAGACAACTTTTATAATGAGAACGATTGAATAGTTGTTGAAGATGAAGTTAAACAGCTCTCATCTTTTAAATCTCATTAATGTACGCGAGTCTACTTAGGACTGGGTCGAGCAACTCTCGTTAAAGTCTTTATTGATATACTCGAGACATGGTCAACTAGTTGATGTGGGAAATAGTCGGGTAGCTTTTCCGCTTAAGTCTCCATTGATGGTGAACGCTATCAATCATTATGCAACCAGATGTGACCAATTACAAATTTGAGGTATGATTGAATTGAAGAGATTGTTACCTAAAAGATTAATGTTCGGGGTTACGTCAATTTGCTATCTCAATACCACTGGTGCGTGCTCGCATAACCAAAATATGACCTCAGTTTGAGCAAAATCAACGTAAATATTGCTACTTAATTACATTGACAACGAAACCATTTAGAACACTCTTCAGGTGAATAATTTTGCAAATGTGATTATTAATTTAAATAATTTTTTTCTTATTAATCTAAGTTTGTAAGAATGAACTAAAATATCTATAGAGTAGATAAGTATATAATTTATATCAAAATTATGGATAAAAAACTGGACTAAAATATAAAAAAGAAAAAAAAATTATAATTTATATATATTTTTAAGACAAATCATCAACTCATTTTCAGTGTGTTTTATATTCCACTAAATATATGAGGTTAGGATGTTCCAACCACGAGACATATAGAACTTGTAAGAATACATGGGAGGGGACGTATATTTGACCTTCAAAAATGTAATATAACACAAAACAAAAATATTAAAAGTAGACTAAAGATCTCCAACGTTATACCAAGTCTGCCAATCTATTAGAGCACATAATCGACGAGAAATGTTTAGGGATCCATACTCGTAGCAATGACATTTGTTTCCAACTTGTTGTGACGAGTGAGATATAATTTATATTATTTATTAACAATTTCAAATATAGTTATATAAACCACAATTTTCTATTGCAGTAGATAATTGATAATATAATATCGATAAATTAATAATCTAGGTTAAATAATATTTTTGATCAAACCCCAAATTGAAAATAACGTGCTAAATTATTAAGATAGTACATTATTTAAGGTTCATATAAATCTCATGTAATAAATGAATTAACAACTTCTTGAATCTTGATACATGGTGCCTATGATTGGATCACGAGGCCTTATTAAAATATGACTCAATATTTTGTTTTTTGTCTTCTTCTTGTTGTCTTGAAATTAGAGATGACAATAAAACTCACTAAACCCACTATCTGTGGGGTCCTGCCTCCAAATGGGGCATGGATTACCCGCCTAACCGGGTACACGGGACGAGGATGGGGCAATGGTCATTACCCCGAAGTGAATACGGGGCGGGTAAGGGAAACATAGTCCCTGCCCTATTTAAAATTAATTTCAAATATAAGGGTCATTACCCCGAAGTGGGTATGGGGCGGGTATGGGCAACATAGTCCCTGCCCCGCTACCCGCCCCGTTTAAAATTAATTTCAAATTTAAGTTTTTTATCGAACAAAAATAATAAATTTATTATCATTTTTAAAAAGAATATAAGTTGCTTTTAACAAATTAGTAAAAAAGTAATAATATTTACTAACAAAAGACATAAAATAATAAAATCAAAAATTAAAATAAATAAATAAATAAAAAGAAAAAATAAATGAGGCGATAAATGGGGCAATGGACTTGCCCCGCCCCTCCTCGCCCCGTCCCGTCCCGCTTTAACTGGGTATGTGTATGAGGTAAGGTAATAAAAATACCCGACGGAACGGGGGTGGAATTGGCCTACCCGACCCATACCCGTCCATTTGTCATCCCTACTTGAAATGATGCAGTGTTGGATCCCATCTCTAACTTTTCCCATATTGCAATAATAATATTCAATGTCATCATCGTTTAGAGATCTTATTTTCACAAAACAGATTCATATTGGAATTTTCATATTCAACTTCATTGTTTTATAATTTTTCACAACAATCTCAATTATCTACCAATTAGTCAACAGCCCTAAACTTTTATTGTTCTTTCAGGGTAGTCCAATAGATTCTCGATATTCATTCTATTACGATAATTTAATTCTTTTATTACATTTTGCAATTCTTGAATGCCTCCACCATCTAAACTATTCATCCAAAATTATTGAAGCCATGTTAAAATGACATCTATTGTCCAAGTTGAAATGACTCGTCACAAATTTATTAAAAGCCCGTTTGATCTATATTATTATCTCATTAAAATGAAAAATATGACCGTTATCCATCACATCAACATTTAAATTCAAATTTTCTATCTCTTATGTAGACCCCAATAATGACTATATTTTTCTTTCTCATTCTACAATAATTTGGCACAAACTGGGGCTAAAGGTTTGGAACTTTTGATGCAAATTACTTGTTTTTAATTAATAAAAGGTTAAAAGATCATTTTTTTCCATTTTTTAAATTGGTCAAACGCTGACTTTTGATCGACTAACGAATTTTTGGACATGAAGTGTCTAGATGTCCTTTTGTCACACAAGTTTGGAAGATTTGGGACCAATGTTGTATAAATTAAAGGTTTAGGTAAAACCTACAAAAAAAATCAAAAGGTTTGGGACCGCATTTGAAATTACACCTATTATAAACAGTAAATTATAAGTGACTTACTTCCTCTTTAACCTTAGCCAAACACGGTTGTATCTTTCAACTGAACTCATTTTCTGCGTAAATATAACTATAAAAGAAATGGTAAAGAGTGCGAGATTAGTACTTCGGAGACTCTTGTTCACGGCCTCGGCAACGAATTTGCTCACTTTCAAATCCTCTCTCTCTAGTTTTATTCCCATTTTTAAAACTAGTTGCGATTACGTTTTTATTGGAGCATAGAAGAATATTTTGTGTATATATGACATCCTAAATTAGTGGAGGTAGTTAGAGATAATTTCTGTACAGACGTAAATTTAGGAACTAATGATTGTACATCCATATTTAGCCTCTCTCCATATATATTTGTGATACGTATGAGTTCAATATAATAAAAAGTTCTCCTTTTCTCCAATTTCTTCATGGTATTAGAGCAGTGATTCTTGCACCCTGCTCTTGTCTTTTTAATTATTGTTATGGCAGATAATATTGTTGTTGTTGGAGGTTCGAAGGAGGTGGTTTCTTCTTCATCCAATATTGATGATGGTGATGTCAACATCTCTCAAAAATTGAGTTCAATTTTGTTGAATGAATTCAATTACCTTCCTTGGTCGAGGGCAATTACCATTGCTCTTGGTGGTAGATCAAGGTTGTGATTCATTAATGGCATAGCCAAATCTCCTGGATCCAATTCATCGGACTATGAAGCTTGGCTATCAAAAGACCAACGGGTTATGTCGTAGATTCTTAACTCGATGTAACGTGATCTTGCTGAGATTTTCAGCTATTCAGAGACTTCTTTGGATCTTTGGAATGCTGTCCGTGACATGTATGGCAACCAAAACAAAATGGGAAGCCATTTGTAAGCCTTCATCAAAATAGATAGGGAGCTTGAAGCGTTTGTGGAGTGAGTTGGAGATTTATAGACCTCATACCGTTGATGCGGCTATTTTGCATAAACAAACAGAAGAGGATCGTATTTTTCAGCTATTGGCTAGTCTTGATCCTGATTTTGAGGATCTAAGGAGCCATATTCTAATGAATACCGACTTACCATCCTTCAAGAATGTCTGCGCGACCATTCAGCGTGAGGAAGTACACCGGAAGGTCATGCCACGTACTGTTAATCCCAATCCTCCGGATGTCCGTGCCTATATTGTTCGATCACCCTCTGAAGAAAAAATCTTACAAGGGCAAACACTCTGATCTCAAATGTCAGCATTGCCATAATATTGGACACTCAATTGATCATTGTTGGATTCTTCACCCAGAAATGAAGCCCAAACTTTCCAAAGATCGGAAGGGTAGAGGATACCAAAAACGAGTCCCTGATCATAAGGCTCATTTGGCTACACACTCCATTGAATTTTTTTTCCTTCTAATCCTGTTGCTTTACTTAACGATTTCGAAAATTATTTACGAGACAGGCATGGTTAGGGAGTAGTCCAAGGAGGAGCTGTTAATCAAGAAAAAGATCAACCAGCTGCACTTCTTAGTCATTTTGCTAGTTTTTTAGCTGATGCAAATTCTAACACTAGCCAAGGTATTCAGATTGCTTTTCTGACTGCATTAGAGATTGTAGTTTGCATGATGTATGGGTTATTGATTCTGGTGCCATAGATCATTTGTTAAATAAATTAACCTATTTTTGTGACTTTCGTCCCTTTTCTACACCTTCTTTCTTCTTTGTAGCAAATGAGAAAGGTGCAGGACTGTAAAGGGTAAGGGTAAAATTAAGCTTGTTTCAGATACTATAGAATCTGATGTTCTGTATGTTCCTTCTTTTCCATTTCAGTTGCTCTCTGTTCACAAACTGACATCCTCGCTCAATTGTGAAGTTATATTTACTCCTTACAAGGTTATCTTTCAGGACTTCGTCACCAAGGCGATGATTGGTGAAGGATTTCATTTGCATGGACTCTACTACTTCTCTTCTAATTCTCGGGTTACCAAGGGATATCAAGCTGTTTCTTCTCCTATCACTGAGCAACTTTTATGGCATCGCTATCTCGTACATCTTCAAATTCTGTTCTTAGCAAAATAAATTGGGTTCTGCCTAAAAGAACTCTTGATTGTGATATTTGCCATTTTTCCAAGTCTTCTAGGCTTTCTTTTAATTCATCATTGTCTCGTACTACTCAACCATTTGAAATTGTACATTCAAATGTTTGGGGACCCTTTTCCTCTTTTCTGGATGGATTTAAATATTTTGTAACCTTTATTGATGATTTTTCTAGGGTTACTTGGGTGTATTTATTGAAATAAAAAAGTGAAGTATTTGAGTTTTTCAAAGATTTTCATATGTTGGTTACTAACCAATTTTCAGGTCATATTAAAATTCTTGAATCTGACAATGGCACAGAATATATGTCTCATGACATGACAAACTATTTAATTTCTAACGGCGTATTGTATTAGACTAGTTGTGTTAGTACACCTCAACAAAATGGGATTGCTGAACGTAAAAATCGTGATCTGCTTGAGAAAACCAAGCCATAATGCTTCAGATGAATGTCCCAAAACATTTTTGGTCTCGTGAAGTTCTTACTGCAACCTATCTTGTAAATCGCTTACCCAGCCAAGTGCTGGAGTTTAAATGTCCTCTTGAAGTATTGCAGGACAAAACATCGGATTTATCTTATCTCAAAATTTTTGGATGCACTTGCTTTGTGCATGTCTCAACTTCTCACCGTGACAAGCTTGATCCTCGAGCTATTAAGTGCATATTCCTTGGTTACTCTCTAACACAAAAGAGGTACAAATGTTATGACTCTCTCTCCAAGAAATTATATGTGACTAGAGACGTTCGCTTTGTTGAACAAATTCCATATTTTGTCGCCTCTAGTCAGGGGGAGAAGCTGTCTGAGTTATTTCCCTTGCCTAGCATTGATTCTAGTCATCAACCTACTCAAGATTTACTTCCTAGCCAAGCTACCTCAGCTCGGGATACCACTAAACACTATGGTGATCACTTGGATATCACCGGTGCTCCTTCCAAGGAAGCTATTATCGAATCACCCGAGCAAGAATTTTCCCGTGCACAAGTTGAACCAATATCTCCCCGACATAATCCTCCACGAACGCGTCACCCTCCATCAAAATTGGCAGATTATGTTGCTCATACAGTCAGGTATCCTGTCACTAATTTTATGTCATATCAACGACTATCACCTTTGCATACAGCCTTCCTTACAGCTATATCAAACATTCCCGAGCTAAAGAATTTTCAAGAAGCCAAATCCCAGGCTGTTTGGCAGAAAGCTATGCATGAAGAATTAACAGCTCTTGCTGAGAACAAAACTTGGACTATAGTGCCTCTTCCCCGGGGCAAACATGCAGTTGGTAGTCGTTGGGTGTTTAAAATGAAATTCAACTTTGATGGTACTCTTGATAGGCATAAAGCACGCCTTGTTGCTCAAAGCTTCACTCAGAAGTTTGGTGTCGATTACAAGGAGACTTTTGCTCCCATTGCCAAGATGACTACAGTACAAGTTCTTTTATATGTAGCTATCAATAACAGGTGATCTTTGTTTCAGATGGATGTCAAAAATGCATTCTTGCATGGTGATCTTGAGGAAGAAGTGTTTATGAAGCTGCCTCCCATGCATCCTCAAAGTGAAAATCCCAATTTGGCCTGTCAACTCCATAAATCAATTTATGGTTTGAAACGAAGTCCCCGTGCTTGGCATGCCAAGTTGAGCACTGCTCTTGAAGCTCTTGGTTTTAGCAGGAGCTCAGCTGATTCGTCTCTCTATGTCCGTTTTGGTTCTCTTGACAAACTTGTGGTATTAATTTACGTGGATGATCTCATTATTACCGAGAATAATACTGATTCTATTGCTCAGTTGAAATCGAAACTTCAGCACCAATTTCCAATCAAGGATCTTGCTTCCTTGAAGTACTTTTTTGGGATTGAAATGGCAGCTTCCAGCAAAGGGCTATTCCTTAACCAGCGTAAATACATTGTAGATTTGCTTCAAGATCCTAAGATGTTACACACCAAACCCGCTGCTACTCCACTCGATAGGAAATTGAGGCTTGATTCTACGGGACAAGCCCTTGAATCACCTAGTTATTATCAGAAGCTTGTGGAAAAGCTCATCTACTTGACTATAACAAGACCGGATATTACGTTTGCAGTTAGTTGTTCGCTAAAATTATATACCGCAAGAGCACAGGTCGCGTTCAAGTAATAAAGTGGACTTTTTGAGTCCGAGTTGTCGATCTCTCGAGGAATGTATACTTTAGATTACACGATTTTGATCAATTTAATTCTAACAATAAAAACAAACACACAATGAAATTTGGTTTAGGAAATTAAGGAAAATTAACTAAAATCTATAAAATAAGAAGACATAAACACTTGAGATTTTCAGAGGAAAACGTGGTTGGGATTCATGGTTTCGCTTAACCGTCACTTAATTAATTTCTCCACAAGCCAATTAATAAATTACTTATTTATGATGTTAGACCCGATTTTCCAATTTTAGTTAATTACCTCTCTCGAGCGAAACTAACACTAATTGATTGTTAACCTACTATATCTCTATATCAATTAAAACCAAACAATCGCATTAAATCTTTGTGAGAATAGCTCAATGGGTCACCTAGGGCTAATGGTATATCTATATCCACTAAACAAACCTAGAGTTTCTACTATTTGGTCTAAAATGTACAATCTTCTCTCGAACGATATACAAATCACTAAACACAATCATCTATTGACTACATAAATGAAAATGCATGAAATACAATAGTAGAACACATGAAAATAAATAACATAACATTAAAGAGCAAATATTAAAATTAATTAAAGGCTAGGTTAAATTAATACCACAAATCCCAACACAATCAATTAGCCCATTTCATACATTTGATAACAAAGAAGAATATGCATAACATTTATTACAAAGATGGCAAAATAGATGAGAAAAATCAAAGGTATAGATAAAACTCTANCCATTTCATACATTTGATAACAAAGAAGAATATGCATAACATTTATTACAAAGATGGCAAAATAGATGAGAAAAATCAAAGGTATAGATAAAACTCTATTTGAAGCTTGAAATTGATTTTCTCCCAAATTTTTGTCAAATCCTTAGTAGAAACTCCTTGTACTCTTTGATTTAATCTCCAAAACACCAAGTAAATTGAAAGAAGAAGAAAGGAAAAGGAAAGGAAAAGAAGAAGAAAAGAAAAATAAAAATAGAGAAGAACCTACTGCGTACGTCCAGAGAAGAAGAAATCAGATTTCACACTTCTAAACAAAACAATTTAGAATTTGTAACATAAGTCCCTAGGTAATTGCACGTCAAATCCTTCAACTTTGATCTTATACAATTTGGTCCTCGGGTTTTGACTTTCATTTCAAATTTGTCTTCCATAAATTACATCATGAATCCTCTATTTTTTTTTCCTTTGTTCACATTGGTCCCAAATTTACAATTTTTGTACACTTTTGGTCATTTTTCTTCCTTTTTCCTTGTTCTTTTTCCTTTGGGTGATTTTTTGTCTATAAAAGCAATGTTACACAATTGTGAGTAGAAATTCACTCATTTTAATCAATAATTAGCTTGTTTAGGTATTAAATAAGTGTGAAAAAACACACTTATCATTAGACAACATATGCACGCTCCAACCATTCAACATCTAGGCATGGTAAAACACATCCTGCAGTATCTGAAGGGCACAATTGGTCGTGGAATAATCATGACCCG
The DNA here is from genome assembly GCA_903798375.1 of Fraxinus sp. D2006-0159. Taxonomy (NCBI): domain Eukaryota; kingdom Viridiplantae; phylum Streptophyta; class Magnoliopsida; order Lamiales; family Oleaceae; genus Fraxinus; species Fraxinus sp. D2006-0159. The sequence continues at coordinate 10,465 of CAIGRQ010330929.1, forward strand.
TAATGGTCACACTAATATTATGGGATATACCGATTCTGATTGGGCTGGTAATGCACTTGATCGTCGTTCTACTACTGGTTATTGTACGTTTGTTGGTGATAATCTTGTGTCTCGAAAAAGTAAAAAACATGTGGTTGCCCGATCTAGCGCAGAAGCTGAGTATCGCGCGATGGCCTCCGCAGCATGTGAGCTCATATGGCTTAATCGTCTTCTTGATCTAGGATGTCCAAGCTGTAGGAAATGGGTATCTAATCATCACAATAGAAAATTAATTTTCCTTTGAAGATTAAACCCAAATGCATGGTAGATCTTAGAAATACTTTGAGATCACAAATATTTTATTTAAATCCTCACACATAAAGGTGAGATGATAACCTTGAAAGAGTTTTTAATGGTCTAGCCAAGTGCTTCTTCCCTTAGGCTTTCTCTCTTGTGCTCTTTAGGTGTCTCTACTCACTTTGAGAGAATGAAAAATGGCAAATACTCAATCATTGTAAAATGTGCCCTAAAGGGCATATTTATAACCCACAATTAGAGTTTCTTATTTGCACATTTTTTCTTGGACTTTATTGAAGCAGACCAATTAAGTCACACATCTTTATAATAGTTAAAAGAGAGACCTAATCGGACTCACAAGACTCATGCTCCAATAGAT
>CAIGRQ010330936.1:0-12170 GCA_903798375.1 Fraxinus sp. D2006-0159
CATGCAATGCATGCCGTAAAAAGTGCATTTTGTTGTAGTGATGGTATTGTTGAATTGACATTATTATCAATAAATATTTCAAACTTTATACTAGAGTATTAATTAATTCTGGTGCTGATCAAAATTGTATTAGAAAAGGATTAATCCCTACAAAGTACTTTGAAAAAACCACTGAGCAACTTTATAGTGCTAGTGGAAAAAGATTAAATATTCAATATAAAATTTCAAAAGCTCGAGTTTGCAATTCAAATATTTGCTTCAAATATATATTTTATCTTGTCAAAGACTTAGATCAAGAAGTAATTTTTGGAACTCCTTTTATTGTTCAAATCTATCCCTTTTCAAGTTGATTCAAAAAGATTAACTACAAATATTTTTGGTCAAGAAATTACTTTCAAATTTACAAATCCTTCTTATAAAGATGTTAATTCTTTAAAAGAAACTTCTATTTTAAAAATTATTAATAATATTAATTTTAAGAAAAGACATATTCAATTTTTAAACAAAGATATAAGATTAAAATGAATCAAGGAACAGTCGAAAGATTCCTCTTTTCAAAAGAAAATCTCTCTTTTTGAAAAGCGTATAGAGGAAGAGATATGCTCCACTATTCCAAATGCTTTTTGAAATAGGAAAAAACATATTGTGTCCCTACCATACAATCATAATTTTCATGAATCAAATATCACAACTAAATCTCGTCCTAGTTAAATGAATAAAGAATTACTTGATCAATGTATCAAGGAGATTAATGATTTATTGAATAAGAAACTTACCCATCCAAGTAAATCACCAGCGAGTTGTTCGGCATTTTATGCCAATAATTCTGCTAAAATTGAACGAAAAGTCCCTTGTTTGGTTATCAATTACAAACCTCTCAATAAAAGCTCTTCAATAGATAAGATATCTATTGTTTCAAAAGAAAGACCTATTAAATAGGTTATTTAAAGTTGTGATCTTTTTCAAATTTGATATAAAGTTAGGCTTGTGGCATATTCAAATTAAGGAAGAAGATCGCTTGAAAACTGCTATCAATGTTCCTTTTGGGCAATACAAATGGAACATAATGAATTTTGGTATAAAAAATGCTCCTTCTAATTAATTTGAAAAAACTATGAATAATATTTTTTATCCCTATTCAAATTTTATTATTGTTTATATCGATGATGTCCTGATTTTTTTTTCTGAAAGTTTGTAATAGCATTTCAAATATTTAAATACCTTCATTCATGTTATCAAAAATAATGGTATAGTAGTTTCTGCTAAAAATGTTGTTTTATGTCAAACAAGTATTAGGTTCTTAAGACATAACATTCATCTAAGAACAATTACAATAATTCAAAAAAGTTTAGATTTTACACACAAATTTCCCTGATGAGATTCTAGAAAAATAAATTCAAAGATTTTTAGGATGTGTTAATTATGTTGTAGGCTTTATCAAAGAGATAAGGATCACATATTCACCTCTTTTCAAGAGATTGCAAAAGAACTTGGCCCCATGGATTCACGAGCATACAGTGACTATTCAAAATGACAAAAAAGCTATTAAAAGTACTCATTATTTGTCTATATTAGACTCCACTACATCAATCATTGCTGAAACTGATGCATCATATATTGGTTTTGGTGGTATCCTCAAACAGATTCCAAAAGAGTCAAGTCAAGAACAGTTAATCTGATTTCATTATGGTGTTTGGATTGGCCCTCAAAAGAATTATTCAACTATCAAAAAATAGATTTAATCAATTGTTTTATGTATTTTAAAATTTTAAGATGATTTGATCAATAAAAAGTTTATTTTAAAAACAGATTGTAAATCATCTAGAGATGTTTTACAAAAAGATGTCAAAAACCTTGTTTCTAACAAATCTTTGCCAGATGGCAAGCAATTTTGTCTTCTTTTAATTTTGAAATCCTATATACACAAAGATCTTCAAACATTCTTGCAGACTTCCTCACAAGAGAGTTTTTATAAAAGAGAGAAAACTGTGAGAAAAAATTCGAGAGATTTGAGTGAAATATTCAAAACAGAAGCAGAAATGGAATCCTCTTCTTCTCAGAAGAAGGATAAGAAAAAGATTTAAATTCGTATAGCCTCAATAGAGCACTATTTTCAAAATTCATTTGAAGGCTTAAAATTTGCAGAGTATAACTCTTCAACGTCTCAAAAAAATACCTTAGCCTCAAAAACCACATCTTCTCAATTTCAGAAAATCCCTAAACATCCTTCAAATTTCAAAAAAGCCCTCCAAATTGGATATGAAAAAGTACTAGATATTAATCCTCCTTCTTTTCAATATTTTACCAAATCTATTCACGATCCAATGTTCGAGATAAAAGCATCTTGGATTCATAGGTATTCTTACCTTGATGAATGCCTTGAAAATATTTTTCCTCCAAACTTCCAATATTTTCCAAAAAATATCAAAAAATCCAGAGATTATTATGAAGCTATCCTAATCAAATCTGGATGATCAATAATGACTCGTACTCGAAACCAACAAAAGAAAAACTATATTGAGTTTTCTAAAATTTCAGTTCAAAGGGTCTGACATTTGAAGAAAGACCCATGGAAAGAGAAGCGAATGCGTCTCTCAAAAGATGATTCATTCGAATCCCTTTTCAATTATTTTGATATCAAGAAGTCTAGTTTAATGTATTTTACTTTAGAGCAGTTACTCATTCTTGGTTTATTCTTTTCCACCAAAATTGTGTTCCAAACTTTCCAAAATGGTTTTAAAAATGGTTCAAATATTTTAGTATTGAAGAGAATGTTTTACCTAGTCTTACTTTTCAAGGATTTGAACACTTCAAGAAAGAGGCAAAAACATTTTTTAAAGTCTCGAGAAAATATTTTACTTCAATTTGCTCACAATCTTAAGGTCTCATGGATATTTTGTTGGGACTATCAAATGGTTCAAAAACCAGGATTTGAATATCATGTCAAAAAGTTATTCGGAGACTCAAAATTAAATGGTGGTCAAAATTTCATGAAATAAATTGCTGCCCAAAAACACTAGATTCATGGATTAGAGAGCAAAGGAATGCAGGCATTCCAAAATTATCCAAAAAGGAACTTGATAAAAGTGCCGATTTCCTCACAGAAAAATCAAGATTATTGGCTATGATAAGCCATTGCAAAACTCCTAAAGAACTGTAAGCTATTTTAGAAAGAATTGTTGCTTTTGCAGAATCTTCTTAGAAAAGATCAGATTCAACAGAAGATTCTTCTCAAGCAGATTCATCATATTTTGAACTAAACAATGAAGATATGTTCTTTAGATTAGACAATATTGATGCATTAATTGAAGAAGAAACTCAGAAGAATACCCCTTCTAAATGACTATATAGACTTAGTTATCTTGAATTACGAGACTACAGGGTTCAAAAATCAAAGGACTCATTATTTACCATGTATATGCCACCAAAAAAAATATTCTTGCTCTCTTTACCAATTTTAAAAAATGGACAAAAACTTTAGTATCTTTACTAAAGTAAAATTCAAAAAGCCGTGGTGGAAATTGTCAAAAGGTGGTGCATAATTTTCAAAAAAAGAAGTTGGATAATTGACAAGTGGTTGTCTTTCCAAATCAAAATGAGTGATTACTTTTCAAGATTCTTTCACCAAAATCAAATTAGTTTCAAGTCCGTGCTCAAGATTTCAATTATAAAAGAAGACTCAAGTTGAAGGCTCTAAGCAAGTGTAATAGAGCTAGAAATAGTACACTTCAAGAAAGTTTTTAAATTATCCTTGTAATTTTTATGCTTTCTTTAAAAATCTTTTCAATTGTAATTTTCAATATTGCAACTTACAATTTTCAATCTTCATATTGTAATTTCAGAAATTTTACAATAATAAATTCATTTTTCCATCATCAACCTGTGTATCAAAGTAATAAGACAGTAGTGTGAGAAGATAGCGTCAAACTACTGTCTGCATAGTGTCAAAGGTTAGGTTGATGTAAGGCATGGATGTCTATTGAAGCGTTGGTCAGCTTTGTTGCCAGAGTAGGCGTTTAGGTGGTCCCGTTGTAGGCTTTCAACTGCATTATTTTGCCCGAATCATTATGTTTTCAATAGTAAGATTACTGTTTTCATATTACTATTTAATTATATCTTTTTTATCGAACTCGTTTTTAGTAAGGATGGTGGCTCAAATAGTAAAGAAAACATGGGAATTTTTTTTCAAAATGACGATGAAGATACAGATCAAAATATTACATCTACATCTACATCAGCATCTACATCAAACGATTTTAATTCAAGTGAATTTCAAATAGCCCAAATAGAGCAAAAACTTCAAAATTGGACTACCCAAAGGTAGATAAAAGTTCTATCTACGAGATAGGAAATTTTGATTTTACTCAAAATTATGTTATCAAAACATTGAAGCAAACTGTTCCAATTAAACATCAAAATGTTTCAATCAATCTTTTTTCAAAAGAAGCTATACAAGCTCATAGGGAGAAATTTAAATATCTTCATGCTGGACTTGTTCAAATTGCAATCAAACCTGTGTTTAGACTTGGACTAGACATACCACAATTTTTTTTAACCTTAAGAGATGAGAGACTATTAAGGTTTAAACATTCCTTATTGTCCATATTCGAGTCTAACCTCGTGCACGATTCGGAATTTTCAAATTGTTATCCAGGTTTTTCAATAAGCCTTCAAGATGGAGCCAGTCTTAATGCTCTTAATCTCCAAATTCAAACTAAGAAGTTTGATGTTGATGTTCGTTCAAAAGCTTTTGTTTTAATATATTGAATATATTGCAAGCTTTTGGATACTCAACTCAACATTCGAGCTCTTCGACCTTCTCTCAGAGATAAAAGTCTTTTGGTTGAAGTAAATCCGTTTCATTCAAATGTTATGATTCCCAAACCTATTCTTTGGAATTTTCAATCTCAAGGACTAGAATGAATATTCTTTGGAAGCTACAATCTTGAGGACTAGAATGAGATTTTGAAAATGTTCAACACCCAATTTCAAGTCCTTAAGAAGAAATCCTGATCGAAGTACCTTTTTTCTAATGGAAATGTTAAAGTTATCTTTGATAAACCTTCGACTTCAAATATTCTTCAAAGATCTAAATCATCTAGATCTGATCATAGATCTGCACAAACTACTTTTAAACCTTCAAGATTTTCAACAGCTTTAAAAGAAGTTGATTTCCATCATAATATTCCAAAACCTCATTATAAAACTGGTAGAGAAAGATAACCAAGATCTCTAGGATCTTCAACTTTATCTGATATGACACCTCCTTCAGTATTGTTAGATCAAAAGTGTAATGTTGTTTCTTCAATTATTGATAAAAAAAAAAATATATGAAACCTGGAGTCAAAAGTTTTAAAAATATATTTTTAAAATAAATCTCAAGAAGAAATTGAATCTTAGTGGGAAGAATTTGAGGCTTTTCCAGAAGATTTAGGTTTTTATGAATTGGCATTTTTCAAAGTTTATAACAAAAAATCCATTCAATAAAAAATTATTCAAAATACAAATTCTTCAAAAAAGATTTGGAAAACACCTACAGATGATGCTTTTCAAACTATTTGTCTCATATGCGAGAAATTGTTGTTTCTCAAGGAAACACTGAAATACTTGCATCTCCTCTCAAAAAGATATTAACCGAAAGATCAGATGATTCTGAAGTAGTAGCTAAAAATATCAAAAATATTCAAGCTCAAAACAATTATACTAATATTGTTCTTCAATCTTTATGTTCTCAGCTAAATATAATTGAATTAAATTCTGATACTAAGAAATCTATTCCTGAAAAATTTATCTCAAAATCAATTGATAGCAGAAAAACTCGTGTTAATGTTTTATTCAAACCTCTTCCTTCAGATATGACTCCTCAATTTGGAAAGTTGGATAATGATACTCAAGTTTTAAAAGAATCAAAGGTCTTGCATCAAACATAAGTTAAGCGTCCCAAACTATACACCATGAATCCACAATATGTGCACCTTGTTCTTTGTTTTCTTTATTTATTTTGGGATAATATCTAAATTATGGTAAAATATTTTTTAAATTATAGTTATCCAATCAGACGAAGATCAAGTGAGTGGAGTTAAATTTTATGAAGGAATTGTACATAAATGTTTTTCCACTGAAAGTGTTTATGTTAATATTTTTTCCATGAATCTTTTACTAAAGTTTCTTATAAATGAAATTATGTTCACGTTATATATTTCAAGTTAACCTTTAGTACGCCTTTCCTTTGAGTAAATGTCTCATAGTGAATGCATAATGGGCTATTGGCATGCCAATGAGAAACACGACCATGACCACGCTCTCATGATCATGACCATCCATAATTCTCATGTTACAGGTTATTGAAGTGATTGGATCAATCACGATCATGACCATGATCATGTATAATTGGTGTGATGTCATAGGCACCCAAAAATAATGCCATTACTTTTAAAAACTAATGTAGCAATGAAAGTAAGGGTCGATCCCATGAAGAGTGTTTAGTTTACTATTTATGCTATATTAACGAGATGTGAGGTTTTGTTTGTAATGAAATCAATCTTATAACCAATAACAATATAAATAAACGAGTTGTGTTAAATCAATAAAAAGAACATTGATCTAGGTCAACTTCCACCGTTGGAGACTTATAACGAATCATCGATCCACGAAGAATAATCAATCCACATTTTCAATATTCACCGTTGGAATTAATTCATATTTCTCCTTAACATGACTTAGTTAGAAATAAGTGTTCTAATTAACCCTAATTATTAAATAACTTCTTACCAATGCTCAAGATTCAATTTAATAACAGCTTTACACAATAGAGAAATCGATGAACTAGATAACACGAATATCAGCGGTTGCATTCAATCTATTTAAACACTCTTCTTAAGATTCAATAACTTATATCGTAGAAAATCATTTATCAAATCATGGTGCTTCACAAGTTAAAGAAATCAAGCAATTAGGGATTTTTAAATTTAACTTATCTATAGATTGCAATACATGCTAAACTATGCCTTTTTAGCAATCAAGCATGACAACCATGTAATTACGCATAGAAGAACATTCAATATAATGAAAATAGATGAATCTCACAGTTATAATGTTTTCAAAGCTTTGGTATCCTTCGATCAAGCATCAAGAATTAGTTACGCATGAAAAGTCTAAAAATAAAAGAGAGAAAAATAGTTAGTAATTGTTTTTTTGTGTTCTAGACGTCTTCTAGGGTAAAGTGTACAGAGATTTGTTTCTATAAGTGTTTGATTGGAATTAGGAAATCAAAAAAATTGCATTGTAAGTCTTATATGCGACCGCATAGTATAAAGTCATACATTCACATAGAACAAATAAATTCAACTTTCAAACTCTCGGTAATGGTCTATGCAGTCGCAAGAAATTAACACTATGTGACCGCATAGTTTTAGCAATTTTCTTTGCCGGATAGATTTTAGTATTTGGTCATATCTTCCACTCCCAATATCTTATTGTAGTGATATAAGATACGTTGGAAAGCAAACTCAAAAGGGCTACAACTTTACATTAGATATCATCTTCCAATTTGATCGTTTTCCATATCAAAAATGGGTTTAAACATGAGATTGAAAACTGATGCATAACTTTTTCGATTGAAAATTGATGTGTAATCATACTTTGACGATATTTCATCTCTTTGATATCTTCTTTCATCCAATTGAGTCCTAACACTCTCAAATCTTCATCATGAGATTCGACACAACTTTTGTGTGTTTGCACGTTAGTCCTTGAACTTTCATTTCCTTTCACATTGGTCCATTTTCACCTATTTTTTCCAAATTACATTATCTCCGTTAAATTGCCACCTAAATTGTCACCTATATATATATATATATATATCCGGAGTACTGAACGATAGACATTGAGGTCTAGATCATTCATCCTATTCAGCTTGAAGTATATTGGGTTACTATTTTAAATTCATGGTCTTATGAAGTAACTGCACCTAGCAACTATACTTGGGAGATGAGCGTTATACAAAATGAAGCATATGGCTAGCGTACTTGAGTCTTGAAAAGTACTTATACAGATTTTGAGAACAATGAAATCATAATACTTACACTTATAAATGGATATAATCATTTGTTTAGTTGATGGTAATATGATAATATGTAATAGACTCTTGACTAGCATATAATAGTTGGACTTTCGTTATTTTTGGAAATTATATGAGGTCCACTTGGAACTATTGGAGGAAAATGAAATGCAAATATTTTGATTCTTTATTACATTTTTCAGAATACAGATTATTTGTCCATTATTTATATATAAATGTTGAGCAAAGATTTATAATTCAATTGTTATATACATATCTATATAAATAAATAATATGAGGATATGGGCTCGACAATGTTACTAGTTTTAAGATTTGGGGTTCCATCTAAAAAATGTTAACCTTATTAAGAGGAGTAACTCAAACTCTTACAAATTGATCTATATTTTCATCTTTATTTGATGTGACATTATATCTCTTAACATGCCCCACAAGATAGTGACTCGTTTGAGCAGATCAATCTTGTAGTCCGTGTGCCCAATTTTTTTGAATCTTAATCAGATCGAATTGCTCGTTAGAGTTTAACGGGCTCTGATACCATGTTAGAATTTGGGATTCCATCTTAAAAATCAACCTTATTAAGAAAAGTAGTTCAAACTCTTATAAATTGATATATATTTTCATCTTTATTCGATGTGAGATTCTATCCCTTAACAACTGGCATGGCCCTTATAGTATTGCTTTGTGTTCTAGTTATTTTTTCAGATAGATTAAGATGGAAATGATGAGCAATATGGATATATTTTTCATTGTTTTGAACTTGTTTATGGATTTTAGAGAGATTAAGATGAAAATGAAGAGAAACGTCCAATTCTAAATGAGCTAGGCTATGATTTCTAGATATATGCAAATATGAATACTCTTTGCAAAAGTGTCCATTCTCCAAGTTTCTACAATCCTTGCAGTGAAATTACAAGTGGAGGGTAATGTTTTGGAGCAATTCTTGTTGCTTTTGTGTGGAAATTATTGATATTCCTGCATTGATATTTGTTCCATTTGACAGGATTTTGTCGAGTGATTTAAGATATTGTGATGGAGAGTAGAGAAGGATATTAAGGCACATGGCTTGCAATTTTGATGATCTTGGAGAGGCTTGGTCGTGTTCATACATTGACAAATCCATTAGCTACAGTTGTCATAGCTTTTATATTTGGTGAGCTGGATCCATAAAATTGATTAGCTTGAATTAGATTCATGCTTTTTTCTAATTTAGTTGTTGAGTGCACGACTTACATTAAGCCTTTGACATGTGCTTATCTCTTTAATATACATTTTGTCTCTGCCCTCGGCTTTAAGCATGTTTGATAATATCATGAACGCTTCAAAGCGCAAGGATATAGTGCGTTTCTTAATTATGATTATACATTATCACCCATTGTTGAGGATCCTCACTGTGCTTTCTTGAATAATGAGGTTAATCAATTTCTTCACTAAGCAAATCTTTACTTAAAATTCATTCCAACTTATTTTTATTAATTACTTATTATAATCAGACGAGAGAAGTAGCGAGGGATGTAATTTTTTTGAGTTTTGTCATCATTTTTTTTTCTTGTTACTTTTTGGAATTTCTGTCATTTCCAACTTATATGGTGTTGTGTTCCTAAAATTAAGTTAATTTTCTTGTTTATTTAATAAAAGTGAAACATAATTACAAAGTGACAACATGTAAAAGTAAATCAACAATTCCTTGGATATATTCTAAGCTTTTGTTTGTATTAAATATTATTTGTAATTTTTTTTTAATGTTTGTCACTTATTCGAATTTATTCCATATTTACTGCTACAGAAACCAAGATTATTTAATCTTTCTGAAGCATAAATTTGTTGTTAGTTCATTTGAGTTTTATTAATTGTCTACCATATTTTTTTATTTTTTTTTTTGCAGGATTAGAATTTGATGGAGTGGGGCAAAGTTCTTTTTGTCAAAGATTGTATTAAGAAAAATCAAGTTACATGGTTTGTGAGTTTCTGATTAAAAAGTGACTTTGCATGTTTGCCACTTTTTAATTAAAATATCAATCAATTTATAATATAACAATACATCTTTAAGTAAAGCTTTCAAATTGCTTATAAGAATTCTTTAAGATATTAATTGGTTTTGTATTGTGGTAAATGTGAATTAAGTTTCCATGATGAGGAAAGTGACATACGTAAGTTTTAATTAAATGTGATTATGGCGAGGGTAAATGTATAGATTCATGTGATTGTAGTGTGGTGGAGGTATAGGTCTGTGTAGTAGTAGTGGTGGTTATGAGGTGGTAGCATCGTATTGGGTACAGATTTGCGTGGTGGTGGTGGTGAGATGACAACAATTATTATTATTTTTTTTTTGTGGTATAAGTGGTTGTGGGGTGGAGTTGGTGGGATAAAGATTGTGACCGATTATTTGGTAATTGTGAATATTAAAACTAGAGATGGTAACGGGGCGGGTTTTGGGTGGGGCACCCCATCCCGCCCGCCACTCTCCCATCCCCGTCCCGACTCGTGCCCTGCCCCACCTTAGACGGGGCGGGGCTCGAGACGGATTCAGGGCACGAGCTTACCTCGTTTCCTGTCCCGTCTATTTTTTTTTTTTTCAAAAATTTCCATTTAACTAATTTTTTTTTTTAAAAATTTGTAGTGAGTTATTTTTTTTTTATTCTTCACGGGGCGGGTTCAAGGTGAGGCATTCCGCCTCATGACCTGAGGCAGGGCGGCAATCCACTCCCCACCCTGCCCTACCAACCAGTCGAGACAACGTGACTTTGTGATCGACAAATATGTTGTGACATATCAATTTGATAATTTGTAATCGTTAAATAAGTGGTGGTTAATTAATCTAATAATTTGTTACCGTACAACAAGTTGTGATTAGTTAATTTGGTAATTTGTGACCAATAAATAATTTGTGATATATAAAAACATGTAATTTGCAACAAAATTATAATTTTGACTTATAAATTGTGTTTTATGACTGTGATCTTGTGTAGTTTGTAATTAGTGTGACTATAATTTTTGTTTTGTTTTTTTTGGTAGCGTACATGTAGATGAATATTTTCACTTTTTTTTTAAACATACAAATGATATTTATTATGTTTATGTGACTAACTGACTGTTTTTTTGTGATTGCTGTTTAATCTAGATTAATTTTTTATCTAATAAAATTTGTGATAATATACTTATGATGACAAGTAATAATTAGACAACATGTCAGATTCAATAGATTACTGGTCACGACAATTTATAATTAACACAAAAGTGGTCACAGAGAGTAACATTTAACATGATCATAAACTTTTAAATGTAAACATATATTGTCACAAACACTGACTGTTAACATATGTCCGGCTACACATGTCATTATTAACACGGATTTGGTTATGTACAGTCACAGTTAAGACATGGTCACGAATAGTCACAATGAAGACATATTTGGTCAGAGTTGATCATAGATAACACGTCTTGTCACAAACAATAACAGCTACCGCAGAAGATATAATCATAAACAATAACAGCTACATAGATCTGATCACAAATAGTCACTGCTAAAGAGAACTCACAAAACACACAGTTAATAGGTTACAATCTTGCTGAAATTTTATGAAATACAAAAACCTGTTCAGAAATTATGAATTATGAAATACACAGTTCAACATAAAAATTTACAAATTAATTGATTTATCGCCTAAAAAAATTTTAATGATCAAATTATAAAACAATGGTGCACAAGAGAACTAAAATCACTCTTTAGGTCGTCATCTTCACAATGAGTATAATGTCCAGTGGCCTTGGTACTGGTTATACTGAATATAACCGATCTCCGCATCATCTTTTTTCATCTAATGTGTGTTGTGTGTGCGTTCCACCAAGAAGAACCAAACTGCTTATATATCTCCTCAGCAACTCCGAACTGTTTATAAATCAATTGTATGTTGAGCTTGATGTATGCAAAACCTTCAAAATCTGATCGTAGGTTCACTTATGTGCTTTGGGAAAAATCAGATTACTGAAAATATGAAATTCATCTTCTCCAACTAAATGAATTTCATCAGTTTTCCACATGGATGGCAACGGTTCGGTTCGGGGTCTGTTCGATCAAAACCATAACCGCACC
>CAIGRQ010330959.1:0-13318 GCA_903798375.1 Fraxinus sp. D2006-0159
ACACGGATGGCTAATAAAGACGTCCACCATAAGGCTTAGCCCCTGTTTGATCCACATTAATTTTTTCATTCTCATTCTTCTACTCATTTTCAACCACACATTCTTCAATAAAATAACATTTTCCATCACATCAATAACTTTTTTTTCTTTTTCAACCACACATTTTCCATCAATCTACTATTTCAGAATACATTCTTTCAAAATAATGGGCCTCAAACACACACTAAACATGTGTATCGACCACTTTTATGCATACCACAATGGGTAGAATTCACCCCTTATAGCTGACTTAAGGGGAGGGATGCGAGTCACGGTTAGATCGTTGCAACACGCAACAAAGGTTGATTTATAGAAGTTATGCAAATTCAAATAACCTAGCAAAAATATGCTCTAATACTCGGAAGTAAAACCTTATCTAAATAAATTGGTTAAACTTTATTGTCAATTNGTTAGATCGTTGCAACACGCAACAAAGGTTGATTTATAGAAGTTATGCAAATTCAAATAACCTAGCAAAAATATGCTCTAATACTCGGAAGTAAAACCTTATCTAAATAAATTGGTTAAACTTTATTGTCAATTCTAACCTTTTTCTGTGTGTAGGTAGGTTGTGTTTTTGTTGAAACATTGTTAAGAAGACTGATAATAAATATAAGTGTAGAAGGAAGTGCAATTTCTCTGCACTTGAGCGCCGTAGAAAAACCTCATCCTCAATACTCAATGAGCTTATTCCAATTAGAATTAAGGCAACAACCTCCTCCTGGTGTCGTGACATTACTTTTATGAATTAATTCCTACATATTTGATGTCATTAATATGTTAGTCTATATTTGAGCCCTGCACTTTTTAATACGTTATGACTATACTTGAAGCATTTTTGTACAAGTAAAGATATTTGATTAAAAGCTAAAAGACAATTTTCATGTCGACATTGGAATTCGTATTCAGTTGTGCTAAGGATTTGTGATTTTTCTACTCTGAGAAGTAACATTGTGCTTCTCATTTGTTTCTTTTCTCCGGAAGGGAAAAAAATATTTCTCATGCCTGGATCTCGATTTTTGATAGTCGTCTTCTTACCATATTCTGATATCATTACCTGATATGAGGCAGAAGACTGAAACTTTTATGTTCTTGCATCTGTTGATTGAGATGTTGGTTTGATTTTCATTTCCCAATGGTATCAAGGCAAGTCGAAAGTTTTATGTGGCTTGTATTTCGTGATTCAAGACAAATATTTGAAGATAGTTCATTTCCCTTCACGACTCTATTAATAGTGGAGAGAATACTTATTTATTACCTTTTTTTATTTGTCATTTTTTCAGGCTAAGGCCAAGTCTCATAAGAAAGCTGAAGCCAAAGCTCATCACTGAGGAAGAGCATTATGGTGTTTTATGGTCGGATAATAGAAATAATAAATGAAAAAAAGGGGGGCATTTCACTATGGCCTGATGCACAGGACCATATTTTTCTTTTTGTAACTGCTCAATTTTGTTGAGAATTGTGACATCAATCAGCCTTTTTGTCCTCCTGTCTTTGACAATTTCCGCATTACACCGATAATGTCGATGAAAGAATATTTGTCCATCAGTAATGAAATCGAACAGCATTCAGTTACAAATATTTGTGGCCTAAACGGTTTTCTGCTTTGCAAGGAAAATGAACTACCTATATATATTCTAAGATTTCTTCTTGCATCCAGTCTGGATGGATCAAATAAGATGAAAACTCCGTTAAATCTCCATTGCTCAAACAGGTTGGAAGGAGATGCTTTAAAGGAGCAAATAACGATAAGCTTCAACCCTGCAAATGGGAGGCAAAGGCTATCCAAGCATTAAACCACCGAAGTCAATAAAAACATTACGAAAGTAGCATGCAGAAAGTAGGATTTCTTGTTTGACAGCATTAACCTGTTCACACCATTGATAATATTTAGAGAGCAGTCGAGCTTCTTTGGCAGTGTTTAACTTGTTTACATCATCGATACTATTTAGAAAGCTGTCGAGTTAGAGAAGCATCACAGGATCCTTCTCCCAAAGCCCCAAATACTAGTAATCCTCATTATGCTCCCGAGTGAACCCAAATGGGGGAGGGGTGGATGAGAAAAACAGTGAGGTGAGGTGGGGTAAAACAAGTGTGGAAGGAACAAGGGTCTAGTGGGATTTTGACCATAAAAGGTGTGTTTACCTAATTTTAAAAGGTTAATTATGTTCACATCAAAGTTTATTAGAATACAATAAATTTTTAATTGTATTAAAGGTCCCTAACCTCTACTTACTGTCACTTTTATGTCCTCAACTTACTTTTTATCGCACTCTCGTACATTTCATTAATTTGCACATCTTAGTCCCTGATGGCGATTTTCGTCCAAAAATCCTGTTAAAAGGGTATAGGGACCTTCGATACAATTAAAATGCGACGCACTTACAAAAAAAGCGTGATAACAGAATAGCCCCCCATTTTCAAAGATTTCAATTGTTCTCTCCCTTCCCAGACAATAATCCTTCTTAATGCCAAGAACATACGAGTGCATTCATGCATACAGTCCTTACTTCACGAAGTACTGAAGTATTCCCAGATCTGATCCGTGACTTTATATCAACAAAGTTACTAGGGCATGACAATAACTGTGATGGAACAAAATATGCACGCCACTAACTATCATGAAATAAGGCTCTAGCCACAGTAAATTATAGTTTAACTTTGGTGTGTAAATAACTGACCCGTGAAGAAGCAAACCCATGCTTGATCTCAAACTCGTACCAGTTCAGAGAATCTGCACAAAGTTACTTTACATATATGATGCCTTCATCATCGGGGTCATCGCCCTCCCACTCATCATTGCTTAGACCGGATGAATCCTGCAGATCCTCAGCTTGACCTTCTGTAGCTTTCTTATCATTTTCATCCTTTATACTATCTAATATAGCAATTACCTGAAAAGGTATGTTATTCTACAGTTAAGACGAGAAAACAGGGCGTGCATATAGTCAAGGAATAAAAACCCTCCATTGATTCTGATTTGGTTTTGGATTCCATGCAAGAAGCTATTTAAACAAAGAATACACCACATGTTAGATTTCACAAAGTACAGTGACAAGTAAATCCCCAGTGCACTACTCTTTCCACGGTTGCAAAAGTTCACAAACAACATTGATTAGTAAGCAAAGTGTGATCTCAACCAGCTATTCAGCTTGCAAAACTGTAGGTTCTTGGAGACAAGGATGGCAAGTGAGAACTTGCATTTAGGAAGGCAAAGTTGAGATTAAGTCTCAGTATTTTTTAGAATCCAAATTCAGGACAATCACGAAGAACCGGGACTCTGTGTGCGTGTACATGTGCAGCTGCACGTGAGAGCGTGCATAAATGTAAACTGCGTAACTTAGATATCACCAAAATAACAGCATAAAACTTCTTAATAATATCTGCAGGAACACCAGAATAAAACACGAGATATTGCAGATGAACAATTTCTTTAACAAATGGAGGAAACTATGAATTTTATGGATAATACATAATATGAATCTGCCAAAAGTACCAAAATGTTCAAAATCAATACAAGGAAAAGAGAGGATTACTGGATTATGGAGCAACAGCTGATAAACAATGAAGGTTAGCAGTCTCTAGTTTCTTGGAAAATATAGAAATCACAGTGGACACATGGAGCTTAGGTCAGGACTTTAGATGTCGACAATACAGTATATAAATCTGAGAAAACATGAAAAGCCAAAAATAAAACACGGGAAAGATATGAGGAAGAAACAACTTTATAGGTTTCTAGAAACAGATAAATGTTAAAAGTATACAACAACCATATGCTATTAGTAGTTTAATCATAGTTACTAGTAAATATATAGATATCCATAAAAATCTATTCATATACACACATCCATCTACAAAATCTATTTTCTAGAATGTAATAAAAATAAAATCTGACTTGATATGAAACTTTTCTTGTTCTGTACTCTTAAGATCATTATTCAAATTTTGTGCATCACCTAGTACCAGCTTCAGAGAGATTTCAGAATCATATCAGAGAAGTGTTAAAATTATTTTCATAATTTCAGAACACATTTGATAAAAACGCAGAATGCCTTTGCTGCTAGTGATATCTATGCACATCAATATGCTTTCATTTTATAAATAGATGAATGAAGAACCTTTATCATATAATATCGGGTCAGCACAATTTGTCACTCCCAACAAAAAATGTAAGTTAGCTGGTTAAATCAAAGACAAAGGTAGATAATTCAAAATGTGCAACCGGTGAGAAGAGAACTTGAATTTGAAGAAAGAACCTGAAAGGGAACTGCAAGATAAAGCTGCTTTAAGTAACACAGTGACACCAAATGAAGTAAAACATACTCTTAGAAATACATACGAAACTGGGAAAGTAAAAGTAAGATGAATTCTGACCCTGCTTCCTCGTTCTAGAGACTCATCTTCTATGAAACGGATCTCAGGAGTCAGTCGCAACTTCATACGTTGCCCCAGCTTACTTCGAACATACTTTGCTTTTGACTTCAAACCAGCCAGTGCTACTTCTTTTCCTCTTTCATCGCCAAAAACAGACACATATACTTTCACAACCTACAAAGGGAAATGCGCAATAGATGAACGAGTTTTTGCATAAAAAAAACAACATAAAGATGAACCATACATTTCTCAGTTCTCGTCAATTCTATTTTATGCAACTTCCTTTGAATTTCATTCATATGCAAGACATAAAGAACCTTCCTATGGGAGATATTACAGTGCCAATCCCTTAATATCTAGGGGAAATGGTGAACAGGCAAGTCATACTCTAAAATTTGTCTGATGCATTGAGAAATCATTATGTTGAGATGCGTAGGAAAGGAAATCAGAAACAAATAGTGATTTTGAGGCGTGAAACTTATCCCCACTTATAGATAGTCTGCCCACAAATATTGAAGCCAAATCCACTCGGAAAATAATAAAATTACTAGAATATAGCCAGGAAATCAAGAGATCTCTTCAGAACATCTCGGTCAACATGCATTTGAAAATTCCCACATGAAGAAGGAGAAAGAGGGACAGATGGATCTTTGTTGTGTCCTGAGACTGTACAAAACACCTAGTTTATGACATTAAAGGGCATCAATTTAAAGCATATGCAAAAAATTTAATCTAACTCCTATTGTAATGCCACCTGCAAATGTAAATAGAAGATTGAAAATTTAAATTTGATAGAATGCACATGCACACTCCACAAGTGGCAAGTGTTTTGTGCTTTTAGGATGACATGTTATATTTTCAGCTGCAATGTTATGCTATGGTTCTTTACTTTAATTCCAAACATAGAACATACTTCCTATTCTTCTCTTGAATAGCGAAGATATACTTTCTTATTTCTATTACATTTTGAAATTGATACTTCTCTTGAAATGGGATCTGCAATATAATCACTAGTTTACAGTTAAATTTAATTAAATGAACGGATGATTTGAAGTTCTGATCTTCAGATATTATATAAATGATTCAGGCACAGCTCAGGACAAATCAAATTCTCCATCTTCCCTCTTTTCATTCACACTGAAATATCCAACATTTGTGACAAAGCATCCACAACTGAAAGCGAAGTTTAGCATGTAAAAGTCATGGCACAGTACTTCAGTTCCCAGTTAATCACCTCACAAAGTAGTATAAATATATCATGGACCAACGACCTTAGGATATGTGAGTGAGGCAGTGAGGGGGTTTTAGACCTCTTACCTAGAGCCAGTTTTGTAGAGATTAAAATCGAATTAAAATTGAAAAATGAGTCGTTATTGTTAACTTTTGTTAGACGGGTGGGACCCAATAACGGCCATATTTTCAATTTTAATTGAATTTTAATTGTTACCAAACAGACAACTAATGCACTTGCTATTACAAGTATTAAAACTGATGTAACAGTAATGGCTACTAAGCAACTTAAGTTAGTTAGCATTAGTTTGGACAGCTGAAATTAGCTAGTGTACAGCTGGAGTTAGTTAGAGACTTAGAGTTAGTTAACTGTATATTTTTATAGAGCTGAATGTATCTCCATTTCTGAAGTGAATAATATTCAATCATTTTGTTCATTTGCTCAAATGGTATCAGAGCAGTATTATGCTTCCTTGCCTTCGGACTCATCCAGTGCCCATTGAAGACATTCATTGAAGCTCATTCATCATGGCAGATGCTTCAAATCAGAATCAATCGACCAACTCTTCTTCTTCATCAGCTAAAGGTGATAATTACACTTCTTGGAATCGTGCTATGATCATTGCTTTGTCTGTGAAGAACAAGTTGGGTTTTATAGATGGATCCATAACTCGACCTAAAGATAATGACGATCTCCTCAACTCTTGGATCCACAACAACAATATTGTGATTTCCTGGATTCTCAATTCAGTTTCTAAGGAAATATCAACAAGCATAATATTATTCTAAATCAGCACATGAAATTTGGGTTGATCTGAAAGAACGTTTCCAACAGAGAAATGGACCTCGAATCTTTCAATTGAGACGTGAATTAATGAATCGCACACAAGGACAGTTATCTGTTATTGCTTATTTCACTAAACTAAAGACTATTTAGGAAAAACTTAGCAACTACAGACCTGTGTGTACTTGTGGTAAATGCAGTTGAGGAGGTATAAGAAGTTGGCTGATCATTATCACATGGAATATGTGATGTCATTCTTAATTGGATTAAATGATTCTTTTGCCCAAATCAGAAGTCAATTGCTGCTCATGGATCCCATTCCCCCAATCAATAAAGTGTGTGCACTTATTTCTCAAGAGGAACATCAAAGGATTGTGAATATGACCACTGCAACATCTGGTGTTGTTGATTCCATGAGATTTTATGCCAAGAATGATGCTAAGAGGTCAAATGTAGGACAAGCTTACACTAAAATTCAGAAAAGAGAGAGACCTATCTGCACTTATTGTGGATATGCGGGTCATGCTGTTGATAAATGTTACAAACTGCATGGTTACCCGCCAGGATATAAGGCAAAGCAGAAATTTGATCCAAGCAATCAGTCAGGTTATACTAATCAAACAAATCATGCTATTGCTAACCAAACTTCTGCTTCTATTCCAGACCAAACACGTGGCAATGTTGGTGACTTTATGCAAAAGTTGAATCCTGATCAATACCAACAATTGATGAGTATGTTAAAGCACACCTCTCTGCACCGAGGTTGATGCTGAAGCCAATACCAATTCAGGTCATGTGTCAGGTATATGTCTCTCCATCTCTCTCAATCCAATATTCAACTCGCCTAGATATTGAGTGGTGGAGTCAGGGGCAACTAGCCATATTTGTTTCAGTCATTCAACTTTTCACACATTAGAGGCAGTTCAGAACACATATGTTACATTGCCAAATCACACAAAAATTCCTTTACATTTCACTGGAACCGTAAGACTAACATCTGAATTGGTACTTGAAGATGTCGTGTCTCGGAATCTTCGGTTTCACCCAAGTTTTGGGTCGAAGCTCTTTCCACGGCTATATATGTGATTAATCGACTTCCTACTCGCATTTGAATTTTGACGCGATGAATTCTAAAGGCAAACTCTGATACCATGTAAATATTTTAACTGAATGATCTTCCCATTCGGGATACCTTGTATTATATAGATGAATATGCCGTATGTATATGGTAATATGATACAATTTAGGTAAACTGTAATTACTACCTAAATTACAATATATATACATAAATATGGTAATAAACCATAATCTTTGTAAATATTGAAATCTTCGTGATCTCAATCTCAATCTTATTGATATCATGTATGTGCCTCAATTCAAGTTCAACCCGCTATCTATTAGCTCATTAACCAGGGGTTCATATATACAAGTATCAGATTTCTCACAAATTACTGTGTTGTTGAGGAGGACCTGCACAGCTTGAAGGCGATTGGCAAGGGTGAAAGATTTGTTGATCATTATATCACTGTGCAACTTCAGTAGATTCAATACTTCATAATAATTGTAATTCTTCTAAGACTTCTTGTATCTCTTTTAGTTCTGTATAAATAATTTGAATACCCACATTTGGCATCATAGAATTGATCATTTGTCTTTTAAAAGATTGGAGATGTTGAAAGATCAGTTGCAGTTTAAAAGTGTTAGTCATAAAGACAATGTTCCATGCTCAATTTATCCTCTAGCTAAACAAAGAAACTCTCATTTGTTTCAAATAATCACTTGTCTCCTAATGCTTTTGATCTGTTCCATTGTAATGTATGGGGACCATACAATGTCTCAACACAAGCTGGCCACAAATATTTCCTCACATTAGTGGATGATAGTACTCGGTTCACATGGATTTATCTTATGAAACAAAAGTCTAATGTTCATTCTATCATTCCCAAGTTTTTCAGTCTAATTGAAACTCAATTTCACAAAGTAATCAAGATGTTCAGGCCTAACAATGCTCCTGAATTGCAATTCATAGAATTCTTCAACTCAAAGGCTGTCATCCATCAGTTCTCCTGTGTAGAAAGGCTTGAACAAAACTCAGTTATCGAAAGAAAACACCAACACCTACTTAATGTAGCTAGAGCTCTATTTTTTCAATCTCAAGTTCCCATTCAATTCTGGGGTGAACGTGTGCTTACAGCCACATTCCTCACCAATAGAACACCCTCACCAATTCTGCAAAACAAGACTCCATCCTCTCTACCATATGAATCCCCAATAGATTATAGCCAACTCAGAGTGTTTGGATGCTTATGTTTTGCATCCACTCTTCAGTCTTATCGCACAAAATTCCATCCAAGAGCCAAAGCTTGTGTCTTTGTTGGTTATCCACCTGGTATCAAAGGATACAAATTGTATGATATCACTTCCAAATCCTTTTGTCTCTATAGATGTCACATTTCATGAGCATATTTTTCCCTTCCAATCTATCCCACATGCATCTGATTTGCTTGATCCATTCTCTGACTAAATTATACCTAAACCTGCATCTGATTTCCACAGTTAGCATTCCATTCCTAGATCAACTGATGACCTTACTGATAATGCTATCATCAGTCCTACTCATTTGCCCGCAGACTGTCCTCCAAGTTCTGATCATAACCCATCATCATCTCCCATTCCTAGAAGATCTACTAGGACTTGCAAACCACCCTCCTATCTCAGGTATTTTCAATGCAACCTCTTGACAAATACACAGCCACCTACTTCCTCATTAGCCTATCCCTTACATAAATATCTCACATATGAAAAAATTTCTCCTTCTCATAACACTTATCTGTTCAATGTTTCCTCAAACTTTAAACCTTAGTTCTAAGTTTAATCATTGGAATGATGCTATGGCTTCTGAATTGGCTGCAATGGAATTGAATAACACTTGGACTGTTACCACTCTACCTAAAGGCAAACATACCATAGGTTGCAAGTGGATATACAAAATTAAGTACAATTCTGATTGCAATATTGATAGATACAAAGCACGTTGGGTGGTTAAATGTTACATGCAGCCAGAGGGGTTAGATTTCATTAAGATTTTTTCCCCAGTTGCTAAATTAGTTACTGTGAACATTCCCCTAAACATTGCAGCTATCAACAAATGGCACATCATCCAATTAGATGTCAATAATGCATTTCTACATGGAGATCTTTTTGAGGAAATGTCTATGGACCTTCCTTTGGGTTATGATCCTCACATTCCTGGCAATTAAAGGGAGCAGTTGGTTTGCAAGCTACACAAATCATTTTGTGGACTCAAACAGGCCTCCAGGCAATGGTTTTCAAAGCTCTCCCTGGCTCTTTTACTTCTTGCCGTTCACCAATCCAAGTCTAACTATTCTCTGTTCACTAAAGCTTCTGGTAATGACTCTTTTGCCTTGTTAGTGTATGTTAATGACATTGTCATCACTGGTTCAAATCAGAAGACAATGATTCTTTAAAAAAAGTTCCTACATGGACAGTTCAAGCTCAAAGATCTTGGTAAACTAAAGTACTTTCTTGGTTTGGAGATTGCTAGATCAAACAAGGGAATTGTCTTATCCCAATGCCATTACACTCTCTAATTACTTGAAGACACTAGTTTTCTGGCATGCAAACCTGCCATTTTGCCAATAGATCTTAAAGTGCAACTGAGTTTATTTGAGGGGGAGGTACTAGATGATGCTTCTTTGTATAAACGGCTAGTTGGGCGTCTACTTTACTTAACAATTTCAAGGCCTGATATCACATTTGCTGTCAACAAACTCTGTCAATTTGTTTGTTTCTCAGCCCCGGAAGCCTCATTTAAATGCTGTCCATCATCTGTTACAATATCTCAAAGCCAATCCAAGACAAGATCTTATTCTGTAGAATCGTCCCTATAGCTCCGAGCCTTTGCATATGTAGACTGGGGTTCATGCCTAGATTCAAGAAAGTCTGTCACAGGTTTTTGTGTTTTTCTTGAGGATTCCTTAGTGTCTAGGAAAGCTAAGAAGCAGAGCACCGTGTCCAAATCATCAGCCGAAGCAGAATATCGTGTGTTGGCGTCCACAACCAGTGAAATTGTATAGATTCATCAATTGCTTCAAGATTTTCATATCTCTTCAACTACACCAGCACTCACCTTTTGTGACAACCAAGTTGTAATTCACATTGCCAACAATCCTATATTCCACGAGCGCACCAAACATATAGAGATAGATTGTCATTTCATCCGGGACAAGATCAATGATGGATTCATCAAACTACTACCTGCTGAACACCAACTCGCTGACGTCTTCACGAAGCCTCTACCTGCCTCATTCTATTCCCTTTATTTTCCAAGATGGCTATCATTAATCTCCATAGACCATCGTGCGGGGGAGTATTAAAACTTATGTAACAGTAGTAGCGGCTACTAAGCAACTTCAAGTTAGTTAGCATTAGTTTGGACAGCTGGAATTAGCTAGTGTACAGCTGGAGTTAGTTAGAGTTAGTTAACTGTGTATATTTATAAAGCCGAATGTATCTCCATTTCTGAAGTGAATAATATTCAATCATTTTGTTCATTTGCTCAACAACAAGAATTTGATCCCCCCCCACCCCACCCCGCCTCCAAAATAAGAATTTATAATTGATAAATGAATTACAGATCATGAACTATGTAATAAGGGTGTATTATTGAGACAGTAAAATCCTAGAAATTCATTGGAAATGACTTATTTCTACCAGATACTTTTAATAAAATACTTGAACCTTGAACCCACAAGCGTCTCTCAACCAAATCCTGCTGCAATTGAACATTCACACCATTTGCCTTAAAAATTCCACATATCTTTGACATCAAAATCACCCATATATTGAAGTCTTCTATTATTAACAAATATATCAAAATTCAACCCCCACAATTGTACTAATAATCTATGTTGCACGAAACTTCTAAAATGCAGCATTTTGCTTTCTGTCCAGATTTCGGAAACCAAAGCTCTTCTAAAACTCAAGGAAACATTTTCGAAACTCAAAAAATTAACTTACCCTTGCAACCTAGCCAATTAATAATCTAAGGCATAACTAAAAACTCTCACCAGTAAAAAATCTAACCTGCAAATCAGCTGAAACTTCAACATCACTGATAGTAGTAAGTGAGGACAGATATCTATCCGCGCCCAAAGCAGCTTCGGGCAAAACCGCATATTGCAAAACCTTATCAGTGAGTAACATATCAGATAGCTCTCTCCTAATTTGCTTCGCCACCATTTTCACTCTCCTAGGGTTCGCCATACATTTGATTATAGTGTTCCGGCCATGGCAAGTGCTGGATGCAATAATCCGGTGTGCCGGGTGCAGGAGAGGCATAAACGCAACTGGGTAAATCCATCGTGTGGATCTTCTAGAGGTCGGAATTGAACATGATTTTGTGATGATTGGATTGTGGATTAAAAGGTGCGACATTACAGAGAGTGGGAATTTTGCGCTGAAGGAGGGAACTAATCTATTTATCCGTTTAGTTGAATGAGGGTATTTATGGAAATTCAGAACTTATCCTTGATTTGAGTTTAAGAGAAAATTAAGATTTATTTACCGTAAATTAATAAGGATTAGGTATTTGAGCTGTTTGACAAAGTTTATGATAAAAGTTTTAGTAGATCTGTATAAAAATTGATGAATTTTATAGTTGAAAAGTTGATAAAATTTATGAATTTTATAAATTGTGCGGTTAAAATGAACTGTTGAGATGTAGGGCTGTCAAATTTGTCTAATGTACGAAGTATCTTAGCAGAGGCGATGCTCATGGAAGATGCCCTTCAGAGAATATGTTAAACCCTTCAAAAATGCACTACAACAGGAGGTGATATCCCGCTTTAAAAGTAATCCCTTTGGATGAGGCGTTTAAAGAATTCACATATCACACACATGTGAAGGGTGAGGTGAAATGGAGCGTAAATTTTACGTGATCTCTTGCTTTACTTTTTACTTAGTTGACCATCACGTGTCACGTATCGTAGGCTAAGAAATAATAGACATTAGTTGACCTCGAAATTTTATGGGGTGACATTGTCTAGAGATCCCCAACTCCATTCCTTTCCACGTGCATGTTACCTTTGGTAGTCAGCAAGTGTGACTATTTATACAAAGAGAAGAGCTAGTGTCAATTGAATGCTTAATATGTGGCATCATCCTAATGATTAACTGATCAAGTTCAACTATGTCATCCCTAATTGTCATAGGCATATGGCTATCTAACCAGGAATTAAGCTGTTTGTACATGGTTTCTTAACAAAGTTTGTGTACAAAGTGACGTGTACGGTTGAGATCTTCTGTCATTGGACGGCTGGGATCTTAACCTGAAATTTGGGCGCTTAAAATGGAGGAAATGAGCTAGGTTGGGTCACAAAAATACTCACCATTGCAAAAACATTTTCTCTCCCCATTTTTCCCAAAAAATGAACCTTGAAACCGGCGGGAACTAAAATCTGGAAAAATTTCAGCATTTTTGGCATCATCGTGGGAACCCATTTGCGTGGTGGAAGCTTATTATCTCAGGTCGTGAAAACCCATTAGCTATTTGGAAATTACCGTCGAGTTGCTGAAAACCCATTTGCGTGCTAAAATAACCGGCGAGTTGCTACGGATCCAGCCATGAACTCCATCTCCGAAACCGGGTCGCTGCAGGTAAGAACTCGTTGCTGTGAGTCGTTAGTAAATCTGGGTTCATTTTAGTTAATATCCAGATATTGTTTCTCCATCTAATTGTTAATATCCAAAAAAATTGAGCCTGGTTGACTTGCGAAATGATTGGGTTTTCTGTGCCGGGTTTTGTTGATTGCTAAATGTTTGGTAATAGTTAATTAATATTAGTGCTAACGTTAATTAATTGTGAACTTT
>CAIGRQ010330980.1:0-10894 GCA_903798375.1 Fraxinus sp. D2006-0159
GCGTAATTTAGCTCCTTCTGAATCACCACTCATCGGAATAAAATTTGCAAATGCAGTATGGCTCTTAGATAGAGAGGATTGTCAGTGTTGGCGGTTACGCAAATGATGTGCAACTGGAAGTGTTTATTTACCGGCACATTACCCATTTTTGGGCATCGATTCTGTCACCACTTATAGCCTACCTGCTTTTAATAAATTTATCTGTCAATCAAATATACATGTGCCTGATGCCTTGAACTTTTGGTGAAAAAAAGAGAGAGAACATTTTAAGTGTGTCCGAAGTTAGATTTCAACTAAGTTGGATCTCTATCTGGATTCTCTTGGTGGAAAAAGCTCTAATCTTTTTCTTCTTTTTGTTGGGGGTGGGGGTGGGAGTGGGGGTTTATTGCACTCGAAAAGTTTTGGATAATATTGAAGTGATGCTGCATAAGACAAGGCACCATTTTAACTTTTTGAGACTACATCATTGCTCTTTCAGTCTGATGATACAAGTCTTTCCAAAATACTGTGTGTACTTGTTCTTTTGTCATGTACTTTGGCTAAATATGTTGGAATTTTTTGTCGATCATTTGTTCTATGGCAGCTTTCTGTGAGGAACTGCTTCANTTTTTTTGGTGGGGGGTGGGGGGGGGAGTGGGGGTTTATTGCCCTCGAAAAGTTTGGATAATATTGAAGTGATGCTGCATAAGACAAGGCACCATTTTAACTTTTTGAGACTACATCATTGCTCTTTCAGTCTGATGATACAAGTCTTTCCAAAATACTGTGTGTACTTGTTCTTTTGTCATGTACTTTGGCTAAATATGTTGGAATTTTTTGTCGATCATTTGTTCTATGGCAGCTTTCTGTGAGGAACTGCTTCATCAGAGGATCAGTGGTAAGGTACGTCCAATTGCCACCAGACGGAGTTGATGTGGAACTGCTTCATGATGCCACAAGAAGAGAAGCTCGTGGTGGCTAATTTCAATCGTCCATCCAAATATCACAAGAATGTCCTTTGGATTCTTTTCTGTGTAGTGGATTTGTCCTCTGGAAAAATATGGAACGTTTTACTCTGTATTACTGAGAAATGTTGCGATTTCTACACAATATTGTGACAGCCAAGAGGGCACTCGTGTTTTTTATTTGAGATTGATGCTCGACTTGTAAGAACTATTAGCAAAGTTTTCAAGGGATGATTGATCGTAAAACAAGTTCAACTGAACAAATAATTAGGGATGACAAAAAAACCCGACAAACTAGATACCCGTGGGCACCGCGGGCCTCGCCCCATTAATAACCCACTTAATCGGGTATTTGGGACGGAGAATTTTGCCTCGGGATGGGTAATGGGTGCCCCATCCTGTCCCGTTTATTTTTTATTAGAATTCAATACTTTTAAATGGAAAATTTCACGAAATTTCATTAATTCAAATAGAAAATGACAAATATAATTATTAACTTAAAATAGAAAAATTAAACGGGTTAGCAAACAGGGCAAGGGTCTCGCCCCGCCTTAAATGGGTAACGGGGAAGGGATGGGACGGGGCAATGGGGTTGCCATCCCTACCAATGATAGGTATGTCATTGAGAATAACTATGTCTCAACTATTTCTCCCTTTCGTGCTCCATTCATATCTATTTTCGATAAATCCATAGTTTACGACAACAAAAAGTTGGTTTATTAGTCTTATTAATGTATGAATGCATAAAATTTCTATATTTTCTCACGAGATCAAAAGGAACCCATGGCTTTGTTAATATCGAAATTAATTTTTCAGGAAAAAAGGAAAGTATTGAAATTAATGATTATATATTTGGGATTGCTCTAAAGTCTAAATTTCCATTTTTGCATTACTAGTTTTAAATTGAACGGCCAATTACATATGGAAAGTTAAATCTTATTTTGTTATGAAAATATAAACCCAATTTACTCTCCATAATTAAAATGAAAAATCTTTTTCTTCCATCTTTTTCTCTTGCCTCCTAAGAAATTCTTAGTAGAACATGCACAGAGTTTTCGAGTTCAAAGGGCAAGACGGATTTTATTAATTACTTCTCTTTATCAAGTTTTTTCAATGGAATATCACAATCACGAACCGGTAACCCCTTTTTCCCCTTCTCTTTGTTCTAATTTAATTTCTAAGAGCATTTTTGGTACACAATAATGGACCGATGTACATGATTCTGTCGAGTTTACCTTACCAAATAGACGATAAACAAGCTCTTTGTTGGAATGCAGAATAATGTTTTCAAAGTGGAAAACATTTGCTGTAAGGCCTTCCAGAAGAAACTGAAGAAAGATTTATCAAAAATTCCTGGTACTTTTTAGTGTATTTTACTAGTATGCATTGTTTTCATGTATAATTATGCGTAGACATAGATTTTACTTATTTATTTTTGAATTTTGGGTTCTAGGGGTGATTAAGGTTGCTATAGATTCAGAAAGGAGTCTTGTACTTGTTAAAGGCAAAGTGGATCCTATGTTTGTCACAGCTATTATTGCAAAATTAGGCAAAAATGCAGAGATTTTGTCCCATGACAGACAACCTAGGAATGACAGAGAATATGTTGATCAAGAACACCCGAAAGGGGTGCACAAAAACTGTTCTTGCCAAGATTTTAATGGCCACAAGATGGAAGAAAACTTTCACAGATTTCATGATCACGTTAATCGACATGGTCCCAAGGTAGACGAAAATTTCAATAGATTTCGGGATCACATTCCACCAGAGGCTGGCGAACATGTATGTAGAGACGAACACTGCAAAATTCATCATCCGAGGAATATGTATCGCGATCACATGCCTGAGAGGGAAAGTGCAGGCATGTTTGGTCATTTTCCACAGGGACATTATCATGGGACAAATTTTAGGTTTCAAGAAGGGTATTATCCATTCATGGACGACACATACCTTCAGCCACCGAGGATGCCACGGCCTGCTGCATATGGTTTCGGTTCAGGAAGGCCAATGCCTGCATATGATGATTCCTTCACCTCATTCAGTGATGAAAATGCACGAAGCTGCTCAATAATGTAAAAGCAGCTGAACAATGGCTGGAACTTCATTCTTGTTGCCCCATTAATTTTCTTACTATTGGACTTGAATACAGATTTTCTGGGACGGTCTGAATGGTGCTTTATTATGTTTTTAGATCCCGTTTCTACTTATTAAATATAATCTCGACTGAGATTTTGCATTAAATCATATTGGTTCTGAACTTGAGGGGAATGTCTCACACAGTATGGAAGTTTTCATCTTTATTTCTTGCTTGTAGCCCAGTAATATGCTGGATTAAGATTAACAACTTCAAGACAACCAAATTCAGCATGAACTTGACAATTATTGGTTATGAACTTGTTCGACACTTGCTTGACGTACTTAACAAACTACTTCAGCATATCGCTATGGCTTCTTCAGCAAATTTCACAGCCGTATCGTCTACCAAATTGTACCTCACCATCCACTCATGAGCATATGACTCAAGCTTTTATGTTCAACTGCGTATAACTCAAGATTAGAGAGGACAAAAATCCGCTTTACAACTGTCCTTGTACCTCTTAATCATCAAAAGCAGTGAATGATTCAACATTTTGATCAAAAAGATTGTCCAAAGTTTACAAAAGCAAAAAAATATCTTTTTTTCTAAAGAAAAGTAAATATTCTTATAAAAGAAATGTAAATCATGTTTGACAAAATTAAAGTAAAAAAAAGTAGGAATATCTCAAGTTGGGTGCTTCATAACCAAGAAAACAAAAATACTCCCATTTGTACTTTTTTTCTGAAGAATTGGGACCTATCTGTAGTTCTCCTAATTTAAAGGACCAATTTCGTACCCATTTGATAGGCGAAGGATCATTTTTAATAACCAAAATTAAAAGAAAATCCCATAAATTAATGCCAAATTGACTGACTTCTTCACCTTTCAAATTATACCATGGCTCTCTGAAAATTTCTTCGTCACTTCTTATTCCACATGTAATTTAAAGATTCTTACACAGCTGGATAATAATCTGCCCTAAAACAATTTTGGATTGAAAAATTATGGCGACGGAGCGGTGGCTGTGGGATGGAGTATTGGAGCTCACGAAGGCCGCTCAGGAGAAGGGCACCGACCCTCTTATGTGGGCCATGCAGCTTTCTTCTAACCTCACCGCTGCTGGAATCTCCATGCCCTCCACCGAGGTGGCGGAGCTTCTTGTATCGCATATTTGCTGGTCCAACAATGTACCCATAGCCTGGAAATTCCTTGAAAAGGCTCTGACTATCCGTATAGTGCCGCCTATGTTTGTTATTGCGCTTCTCTCCACTAGGTCCATTCTCATTTCTCCTAATTTGTTGATCATAGTACACACTCTCATGTGTAATGTATTTGTGTGTTTGCGTAATTTATGTTGTGCAGGGTAATACCCAGTCGCGGTAGGTATCCGGTGGCATATAGGTTATACATGGAGCTTCTAAAAAGATATGCTTTTTCATTGCCATCTCTAATTAATGGCCCAAACTATCAGAAGTAAGAGTTCATTGTCTTTCTTAATTTTGGCGATCAGTTATGACAGTTTGATAGATAGTTTCATGTTCTCTTTATTTGTGATGCTTTATGTGTTGTGTACTATTATTACACTTTGTTCGTATCCATTGCATATATAGCCGGGAAGAGCATTTCAACGATTATCTACTGTTGAAGCCTTTTAAGGATGTATTTTGGTTGAGAATAAAGATGAAATGCTTAGAAATTTTGAAAAAAAATAACCAAGAAAAAACACTATCGGGGATATTATGAATTATCTAAGCAGTCTTTATGTGTTGCACAGTGATATTTGTGGGTGAAAAGTAAGTGTTCATTTTCAATTAACACGAGATTTTTTGACATATGTTTGAAAGAGTAGTATATCAATTTGTGCATTTCGGCATAAATCACAATTTTGGGCTTTTCCTGCTTTATAATTGAAGGCTTTCTATGACACTAAGAAACTTGTCCGACTCCTATCCCTTGGTTGCTTTCCCTTCCACCTCTGCTCTGCTGGTCTCTGAAGTTTTTCTTCTGCCTTCATTACCAAAAGCCGAAAGTGTGCTTCTCAATTGGATGATGCATTCTTGTTTCTTATGTTACATCCTTACCCACTATTCAGGATAGGAAAGCTATGGAATTTAATGCCTTGTGTATTCGTGTAAGCTTCAATTGGTCGAAAAACAGAGATATGGGAGGAAGTTCTTATTTGCTAAATCAAATGAAATATTTAGAACTGATCACATGGAATATATATGCAAAGCAGGAGTAACAAGTGTTGCCGAAATAATCTCTGCTTATGGAATAGAGACACCTGTTAATTACAGCTGGTGCTCTGAGAAATAAAGAAAGCAGATGAAAAACAACATTACTAGTACTCAAAAGAATATTCCAAAAGAGCAAAGGTTGATTACAATGGGTAATAACCGATTAGCACTAAGTAGCTAGATCTCTAACACGAAGGTTAAAACACATTTCTACATGTGGAAATAAGTAATGTTTCTTTACAATTCACATGCAACTCTCTGTCATTTGGTTGAGAGACTAATAGGTTGTTGGTGCATTGGGACTCAAATAACAATTTTGGACCTTTCATGCATCAAAATCGAAGGGCTTTCTATGACACCTTGACACTTGATTTGTTCTACTTTTTATTTAGTGGAAAGTTCATGTTACCTGTTGGAATCCTGCCCCTTGGACCACTTCCGTTCCACCTCTGCTGGTCCCTGAAGTTCTTGTTCTACCTTCGTTACTAAATGATGAAAATATTCTTTCTTGATTATGATGCATTCTTGTTTTACTTACCTAACCCGTTGTTCAGTATCGACAAGCTGTGGAATTTAACGCCACGTGTATTTGCATAATCGTCAAGTGGCCAATACTGTTCTTTGCTTAATATATATGATATCAGTACGTGCAACATCTTCCCAGATTGAATGTAACCCCGTACTCCCATAAACCTTTAGCGAACTTCAAGGATTAAATTTTACATTTATCCTTCTTAATCATCCGTTTAGATACAATGAAAAGAACAAATCCACAATTTAATATTTTTTCATAGCAAGTTTGACTTTTCTATTTGATTTTTACTGTACCTTGTCCTCGTTAGAAATGCGAATGGTACAAAGATGGTATGCATTAAAGTAGGATATTTTATGAAGCTCTTTCTTTTTTGCTTCTTTTCTGGAAAATCTGAAGATCATTTGGTTGAATACTTATTGTTTCACTGAACACTCAGATCTTTGTCAATTTGTCACACTCATGCTATCTCCGCATTTAACATCCATTAATTCATTAGCTGTCGGCCAGGGTTTCCAGTCTAATATATTAGCTAACTGTTGACATCCACTTTATATTAGTCAGTAAGTACACGTGTTGGTAGCTCCTCAAACAGTGGTTAATTTACTTGGATAATGAACCATAGGGGAGTATTTGATCTTTTAGAAAGTCCTTTGACATGATGCCTAGGATCAGACAGGAATAAATAGTTTATTTCCTCCATCTGCTGGATTATAATTTGGATGCTGAACTGAATAGAAATATGGTGTCTTTTGTTCCTCAGGAAAAACTACTCTAGCATACTGTTTTTCATTACCACCAAAATGATGCTGAATTAATGAATTCCTGGATTATGTACCTCTTAGTTTTCAAATTCACAGTTCTACCTCCAGAAACTCTTCCCCATTATGTTTGAATTTTTAGTTGAAACTCAAAAATCCTTTTGAATGCATTTCTGAAATATATTAATGGTGCTGTAAAATATGTTTTCAACATAAATGTTTGCAACCACTTATTTTAGTTAAAAATTGATAATTTCCTAGTTTTTATTTGTTTAGTAATTGAACAATCTCAGAACAGTATTGATAATGACACCAGAAAGTCAAAAAAATTGCCTGTATTTTATTTAATGAGCTTGAATTATCAAATGTTTTGGTATTTAGAACAAGTTTTTGTTGCCAACTTGCTTGATTGCTAATTTCGATTATCCAATTGCAGGATTATGGAATCCATAAATGATGTCCTTCATTATTCCCAGATATTCGAAATTGAGTCATCTGAACCTGGGCTTCTTGTTGTTGAATTTATATTTTCCATTGTATGGGAGCTACTTGATGCGTCTCTTGACGATGAAGGTTTGCTAGAACTCACTTCTGAGAAGAAATCAAGGTGGCTTACCAGGAGTCAGGACATGGAAATAGACAATCCTGATAGCTTTGATGGGAAGAGAATGGAACGCCAAGAAGCAATGCATAAAATGAATACTATAACGGCTCTTGAAATAATTGGTGAATTTTTTCGGAATAAAATAACTTCCCGGATCCTCTATTTGGCTCGTAGAAACATGTAAAATGTTGCTTCTGTTTGTGTTCAGCTTAAAAGTATTTGCATCATTCTATGCTGAATGTGTCATGAGTAAATACTTAAAACATCTCCAAAAGGCTCTTTATTAACTCCATACTCTTTATTTAAGGAAGTCAATCCTCTTTTTGAGGAGTCCAACAAACTCTCAATATGTATAAATTAAAATGAAGAGTGGAATTGTGTCTCCATAGATAGCCATACCCACTCTCTATATACTACTTTTGATTCTTTCATTTATTACTTTACAAATCTCTATGTACCATTTTCACTATCTATCTATTGATAATTTTAATATTTTACTCCTTTTATTGCTACCTTTTTTGGTTTTTACAGATTTTTCTCCTTTGAGCAATAATTGCTTATGGGAAAAAGCAAAATAAAAACTAATATAGTGTTACTGATCTTGTATTAAATGTCTCTCTTCATTTTATTATTTTAAAAAATCTTCAAGATACTCTTTGTATTTAGAAAAAAAAAAATGCACTTTAAAATAAAGAGCATTGTTGGAGATGTTCATAGTAGTTTCTTGAGATTCTTATTATTCCCTCTGTCTCATAAAAATATTCTCACTTCCATTTTCACATAGATTAAAAAGTTGTAAGTAATATAGTTGAAAATATAATTTTTTTTTATATTTTTCCTAGTATACCCCTACATTAAATAATGATTTAGATAGTAGTAATTCATATTTATTGATAATAAGGCACATTAAATAGGGGCATATTAGAAAACTAAGAAATCAACTATATTCTCAACAAGGAAAGTGACCTATAATTTGGAACAAACGAAAATGGAAAGTAGGCCTATCTTTTTGGGACTGAGGGTGTACAAAATATGGTTGTTGGACTTCTGCATGGTTATACACTGTAGTTAAAACACGTGTTTATATGTTTTCTTTTAGGCCCACGCATTGGGAATGCTTGATTCGGAACTTGCGTCTGCTTGCTGCTCATTCGTCATCTTTAAGAAACTCAAAACATATTTCTCCAGAGGCCCTCTTGCAGTTAACAGCTGATACACGTCAAGTCCTATCACGTAAATGCAAAACAAATTTACAGCAACAATTTCATGCTGTAACAGCTGGGTCTCCTGTGTCTTCTGCTGGTCAGTGTCATGGTGTTGGCCGTTCAGCACTCTGGCTTACTATAGATCTTTATCTTGAAGATGCAATGGATGGATCACAAGTGGCAGCTACCAGTGCTGCTGAAACTCTTACAGGTATAGTTAACATAGAGTTGTAGTTTAGTATTCATACATGCTATTTATTTGGGAATAGTTTTCTGACACAGATGAGTACTTCAGGTTTAGTGAAGGCTCTCCAGGCATTAAATCAGACCACCTGGCAAGATGCATTTCTTGGTTTGTGGATTGCTGCTTTACGTCTTGTTCAAAGGGTAAGAGCTTACGTAAAAAAAGAATCAAAGAAATACTAGTTTAATTTAAAACTAAGTGAATTCCATCTTTTTAATTCCCTTGGGATTGAGGAAAGATATGCTATGTGATGTGATTGCATTGAATCCTAGGAGTAAAAGTAGAAAACTGTGTAATTTCCCTGCTTCTTGCCGTGTTTTCCAGAGGCTGGCTAATTCTGTACTTGGGAAATTTCTTTTTCCTGTATAAAAAGAAACTGAAAAAATTTATTGTAGTAGTTATCATATATTTTTAGCCCCTTTCTAGGAGTTGTCACATATTTTCTAGTCCCTTGCTAGTAATAATCAAAACACAAGAGTTTTGGCTTATTCACATGTATTGGCAGCAGATCAATTTTCCCTATACCATCTGCTGATACGCTTTGATATGTTACTCAGAGAGTGATCTAATAAAAGTCTAATTAATTCACAGCATTTGATATAGATGTACATCATAAGAAGTTTTCCATCTCTAGAAAATTCATCTTTGAACTATCCAATATCGTGATGCATTGCTTTGGATCTGTTCAGGAAAGGAATTCAAGCGAGGGTCCTGTTCCTCGGCTTGATACTTGTCTGTGCATGTTATTGTCTATAACGACACTTGCAGTTGTCAATATTATTGAAGAGGAGGAGATTTCTTCGATCAGTGAAACTGAACGAAGCTCCATCAGTCAAAGGAAAGATGTACAGTCTGCGGGAAAGCATCGGCGAGACCTAGTTTCCAGTTTACAGCAGTTGGATGATTTTGAAGGCTTGCTGATTCCACCACCTCCTGTAAGTTCATTGGCTAATAAAGCTGCTGCAAAAGCAATGATGTTCCGTTCAGGCCTAACAGTTAGCGGTGGACAGCTTGATGGCATGAGTTTGAATGACATGCCTGTGAATTGTTGTGAGTGACCTCCTCATTATCTGTATGGAAGTGATAATGATTTTTAATTTTTTAATAAGTTGCCTGGACCTTCTTGCATGCTGCTTTTTGCAAATTTCTAGTTCATAAATGTCTCTTTGGAAGTTATTCAGTCATTTATCTTTTTTAACCTGAGATTATTAAATTTGCAACGGGATTTGTTAATGCAATCCTCTGGTTGAGTAAATTCTGGTCATCCATTCCTATATAGTGCAATACTTTTTGCTTGAGATAATAAGGGAAACTAATTCTCTCTTTTCTTGATCACTGCCATTTCCTTTAGTTATCAACTTATTCACATGGTGGATTCCAATTTGTCTTACCCATGCCTTCTTTTCCTCTTTCTACCTATACGATTGTTATTTTCCATTGCTTTTTGATATCTTTTTTGTCAAGTCTTTTCCATTATATGTTTACATATGGTGGATAACTGTCCTTATGGTTAATTGGCTCTTCGTAATTCTTGTAATCATTTACAGCTGGAAATCTGCGCGATTTGATTGTTGAGGCTTGCATTGCTAGAAATGTGTTGGACACATCTGCTTATCTGTGGCCTGGATATCTAAAAGGTCGTAGCAACCAAGTTCCTCGAAGCATTTCTGGACAGATGCCAGGTTGGTCATCATTAATGAAAGGGTCCCCTTTAACTCCTCCAATGGTCAGCGCCTTGGTATCAACTCCGGCTTCTAGGTACGAAGGCACTCGTAACTTCAGAAGATTTTTATATTAGTTCACTGGCTTGTTGTATGATATTTTGCCCCAGAGGTACAATAGCTTTGCAATGACAGATCTACATATGGTTCTAGGTTTGACTTATCAGAGTAGCCCCATAACACAGTGGCCTGTCTTGCAAGAGAAAATACCATTTTATGAAATGAGATATGTATGGAGAGTTTTCAAAAATCTGTTTAAAGGAAATGGAGATTGAAAGGCCATTTTGGGTACCAGTGTTACCATCTAGCTGGGATCCAATAAATTCACTAAACCTAGGTCCTGGAGGTTAAAGGACATACTTTAACCCTGAAATGAGCCTTTTGATGAGTATGGCTTAACATCATTGTGTAATTTGTTCCTAATTAATAGATTTTAAGCGGTAAAATGTGAGGTAAAAATTGTGTAATTAACCCTTATCGTCCAGTATATTTCTCAACCATGCCTAGTCTTCTGTTAGATCTATCTCTTTCCTGAAGCCAAGTGTATCAGGTTTTTTTTTTTTTTTTTT
>CAIGRQ010330998.1:0-10489 GCA_903798375.1 Fraxinus sp. D2006-0159
AAGCCCGCAACACATGCACAAATGTTGCAAAAAGGTTTTCGCAATGTTTTTTGAACGTTACAAAAGCCGATTTTTGTTGTAGTGTACTCTAAGTCAAACAATGAATGATACGAACCATGTGGTTCTGCCTTTGGCTATACAAATGCCAAACTCTCATATCCCACATGGAGAAAAATCGAAAAAAGTTTGGAGGTGTGGATTTCAAAAGATGGCAATAAAATATGTTGTTCTATCTTACAACTGTGAATTTGGTAAAATTCTTAAACGAGACCGCTCTTATGGTACAAGGGAAAAATAATCATGAGTCGATATTGCATTGGAAGCATGGAAGCACTCAAATTTCCTTTTCAAAAATGGCATCCTAAATGGATTGGACAATACACTTTATGTAGTGTATAGGTCGATGAACTTGGCCAAAACTCTACGGAAATAATTAGAGAAGAAGTATAAGATTAGGGATATCGGAACAAAGAAGTTCATTGTCTACAAG
Organism: Fraxinus sp. D2006-0159; assembly: GCA_903798375.1. NCBI lineage: Eukaryota > Viridiplantae > Streptophyta > Magnoliopsida > Lamiales > Oleaceae > Fraxinus > Fraxinus sp. D2006-0159. The sequence continues at coordinate 491 of CAIGRQ010330998.1, forward strand.
TTTTCAAACTACAAAATGATAGACTCCAAAACTGTGATAAGTCAAGTATAAATTTCAAGTCCTAATTCATGACATACATGCAGAAAAGATGGAATTGAGTGAATCATTCCAAATTGCAGCCTTTATTGAGAAACTCACTCTTATGTGGAGAGATTTCAAAACTTATCTCAAGCACAAACAAAAGGAGATGAACTTGGAGGAATTATCAGTCTATTTGATGAATGAGGAAAACCATAAAAACACGGAAAGAAAATTTATTGTTCAACTTAGAGCAAATTTTGTTGAAACAGGTTCAAAAGTTGTCAACAAGAAGCGTAAGATCTTTGGTAATGCACCAAGAAGAGATAACTCCAAGAATGCCAAGAAGTTTAAAGACAATTGCGAAAAAATCGAACATCATTCAAATGAATGTCGAAAGGCAAAGAAGACAGCACAAGCAAATATAGTTGAAAGAGACGCTCTTGCTAAAGGGATTCAAGAGATGAGTCCATCTGCGATTGGTTCTGAATGTAAAACGATTGGTCATCCAAAGGATTAGTGGGTCGACACTGATACTACCCACCATATTTGTTCAGATAAGACCATGCTCTCAAACTATCATAAATTGAAAGGAGAAAAGCTGTTCATGAGGAACTCTGCAAGTTTGAAGGTTGAAGGACTTGGGAAAATCACGTTTAATGACTTCCCGGTAAAAACTAGTCCTCAATAATGTCTTCGATGTGTAAGTCATTCGCAAGAACCTAGTTTTGGGGTCTCTACTTAGCAAGAACAGCTTTAAACTTGTATTTGTGTCGGACAAGTTCGTACTTACCAAAAATGATATGTATGTTGATAAGAGTTATCTAAGTGAAGGAATGTTCAAAATGAACATTCTTACAATTGTACCAAAAGAGCATTATGAATAAAAATTTCAATTTTGTTTATATGTTTGAGTTGTCTTGTTTATGGCATAGTTGATTAGGACATTTTAATTACAAATCTATGCACAAATTTATGAATCAAAATTTAATTCAGACACTTAAAATTGATTCTAATAAAAATGTGAAGTGTGTGTTGAAGCCAAGTTGGTTAAAAGACATTTTCACTTAGTTCAAAGGAACATGACACCTTTAGAATTAATACATAGCAATCTATATGATTTGAAATTCGTTCAAACTAAAAGTGGTAAGAAATAATTTATAACGGTCATTGATGATTGTACAAAGTATTGCTATGTCTTTCTACTACGAAATAAAGATGAAGCCAAAGATTTATTCAAACATTATAAGATGGAAATTGAGAATCAACTTGGTAAACGAATAAAAATATTCATATTGATAGAGGGGGTGAATATGGGACACTGTTTGAAGAATATTGTTCCGAGCATAGAATCATTCATCAAACTACGACACCTTACTCACATCAATCGAATGGTGTTGCTGAACGTAAAAATCGAACTCTTAGAGAGATGATGAAAGTAATGTTGATAAGTTTGGGTCTACCCTAAAACTTGTGGGAGGAAGGTATTCTTTCAACAAATGGCATTCTTAACAAGATATTTCTTAAGAAAATGAATGAAAAAAAAAGTACATATGAACTATGGCAATGTCATCCTTCTTCCTACCAACATTTGAAAGTGTGAGGGTGTTTGGCTAATGTTAAAGTAACTAAGCCTAAACAAGTGAAAATTGGTCATAAAACAATTGATTGCATATTTATTGGATACACTAATAATAACAGTGCATATTGTTTCCTTGTACATAAATCTAAAATTCAGGATGTACATGAAGGAACCATAATTTAATCGAGAAATGCATTTTTTACATGTAAAAACAAGGAAAATGCAATTTCAAATAAAAGAACTTATGATGCGACAAATGGCACTTCAAATGAGGAAAACCAAGGCGTAGTAAAAGGGCTAGAATAGCTACTTCGTTTAGCCCAAATTTTCTAACATATATGGTAGAAAATGATTCAAAGGCTTTTGACATAGCAATGTCTACACCGGAAGCACTGCAATGGAAAAAAGCTATTAATAGTGAGATAGATTCTATAATGCAAAACCATACTCGGGAGTTGATTGATTTACCTCCCAAAAATTAGCCTTCAGGGTGTAAATGGATTTTCAAAAGGAAACTAAAATCGGACGGGTTCATTGACAAATATAAGGCTAGATTGATTGCAAGGATATAGACAAAAGAAAGGACTTGAATTCTTTGATACCTACTCACCCGTGACTAGAATCACTTTGATGAGATTGTTATTTGCGATTATGGCATTACATAATCTTGAGATTTATCAAATAGATGTAAAAATGACCTTCCTAAATGGTAAGTTAGAAAATGAGATATACATGGAACAACCCGAAGGGTTCGTCTCTCCTAATTATAAACAAAATGTTTGTAAACTAATTAAGTTATTGTATGGATTGAAACAAACTTCTAAACAAATGCACCAAAAGTTTGACAAAATAATGTTGTCTAATGGATTTAAGATAAACGAGTGTGACAAGTGTGTATACATAAAAAAAAAAACACACCAAAAGCCTATGTGATTGTATGTATAGTGGGGATGACGTGTTGATAATAGACAATAGTCATAAAATAATGTTAAACACCAAGAAAATGTTAACCAAATATCTTGATATGAAAGACTTGGGTGTGGAAAATGTGATATTAGGATTAAGATCTCTAGAAATCAGAAAGCTTTCCCAATCTCACTACATTAAGAGTATACTTAAAAGATATAACACACTTGAGTAAAATCCTGCAAAAATTCCAATTGAAACAAGTCTACACTTAGTTAAAAATACTGGTGAATGTGTCACAACTAATGTATTCAGAGGTTATAGGCAGTCTAATGTATATTACAAACTGTACTTGACCAAACATAGCATTTGCTATAAATAAACTTAGTAGATTCACAAGTAATTCAAGCCATGATCATTGGAAGACTTTCATAAAGGTTCTTAGGTACTTGAAGTATACTTTAACCTATAGATTGTACTTTACAAAATATCTAGCGGTATTGGAAAGATATTGTGTTTCAAATTGGATATCCAACATTAAGGATTCTCAATCTCCTAGTGTCATGTATTTACCATTGGTAAAACTGCTGTATCATGGAAGTCGACAAAGCAAATGTGCATAACTCGATCAACGATGGAATCGGAGTTTATTGCTTTGGACAAACTAGAGAAAAAGCATAATGACTTCATAACTTCTTGGAAGATATTCCATATTGGTTTAAGATGGTACATACAATGGTATATATAGTGATAGTCATTTGACTATTGGAAGGGCACAAAACAACATGTATAATGGTAAGTCTAGACATGTAGGTTGTAAAGCAATACCATTAATTAATTGATGTCTAATGGTATCTTATCCATAGATTATGTGAAGTCAATGGAGAACATTGATGATCCACTTACAAAAGGTTTCTCGAGAGATCTAGTATGTTGCCTATCGAAAGTAATGGGACTAAAACTTACTACGTACGAATCTTTGTAATGGTAACACTACCTTGTTGATTGAAGATCTCAAAATCTTGGTTCAAGAGGACAATTAAGTTATGAAGATTCAATGAAACACTAGGAAAAATATTTTCTAACTATCTTATGATAATTAAAGTGCTTTCTACAAAATGTTAAAGGTTAAGATATTAATAATTCCTATATCTTGATTAAGTTAAGTAGAGTAAATTATTCTTAATAGGAGGTTACCTATGTAAATGTGAAGTGGTGTCGCTTCAACGAAAATTGTGCCCGTCTAAAGTTTTCTAAACACTTATGAAACCCTAGAGTGGTTCAAGGTTAAAATGAACCAAGTTGTGAGAACCATTAACGATTTGAGAAAGATACATGTGTGAGTATTATTGTCTTGGTTTATACTAACGGATTAATAATTCAAAACATCATGTTCACAAATTAGCTAAGTAAATTCGAAAATATTTCACTAAGGAAGGTTCAAAGTCGAAAGCTACCTTACCCGATGTATTGTTTTTTTGCTCTCTCTTTCTATGATGCAATGAACATATTTGAGTTTTCATTCATGCGGGGGATTTTGGAATTTGATTTAAAGATTAAGAAATTTGGTCAAGTATAAAACTTGAAAAGTGAGTTTGTACCAAATACAGCCAAATATTTGGACTAGATCCGATAGTCAAATAATAAAAATAAATAGACTAACTTATTCTAATAGTCGAGTAGATCGTAGTAGCATATTTAAATCTCAAAACCAATTCCAGATAAATGAGAACTTGCGATCCAAAATTGGAAGAAAATGAGGAGAAAAGGGGGGAAATATCATATAGAACTGCAGCTCAAGCTGCAAGCTAGCGTCGAAGCTATCACTCGAGCAACAGGCGGGTAAAAAGTTTCTGTTAAACAGGTCTCACTGATGCTTGAGCAAGAGGTCAACCACATACTAGCGACAATAAGTTATACTTCCCTTCATAAAGGTTGCTAAGTTTTGGGATGTGATTCTTCACTCACAACCTCTCCGCTTCTATAAATAGGACCTTTTGAGTGTCCATTATGCATCTCGTATTATTTATATTAAGCACAACATAAATTTTTTTTTACAAAAGCTCTCCAAAAATCATTCCAATATTATTTTCTTGTAGAGAGAAGAAAAATTGTTTGTATTTGCTGTTGCTTATGGTTTGAAATGCTTCTACCATAAGTTGTATCCACAACTATCTTGGGAAACAAGTATCGTAATCCGTTAGTACCATTATAGGGCAATTTTGTCTAAGGAGAAAGTGTTAATCACTTATCTCGAATTTCCTCTCCTTCATTTTCTTTTCATCATCTTTCTTCATTTTCATTTATATTTACATAGAGTTTAATTACGCCCTTGCGAATTAAACTTAACATTTACTTTGTTAATTAAACAAACAGCCATTTCACTACACAAACTCACCAACAATAATAGCTAATGCCCCCGGGCGATGTTTCCATTGGCTAACTTCAACACAGGAAAGCACCAAGGCATCAATGAACACCTAAAATAAAGGACCCCGGCACTGATTTGTATTTTAGTTACAAGATGAGACCAGAAAATATAGTACTTAGCCATAGCAAGATCCTATTAATAATCCATCCATAGATTGTAAGGTAAAACGATCATGGGCACGAAAATCTTTTAACAAATTCCACATGATAAGAATAACTCCCAATTCTACTGTGTTTTTGGACAATATTCACGGATTCAATCACCTCCTTCCTGAGGCAATTTTACATATGATTGCTAGACTTCAGGTAACTCTTACCAGTAAAACGAGCAATACAATAAGCATTGCACCCATCAACTTTGGGTGCAGCCTCCATAAAGAAAACAGCTCGCAAGATATAAAACGAAGCACCTACATACCATGAAACGAACTCTTGAGCTTTCCTATAATTGCATAATGCATAAGCAGTACATAGCCGTAGACTACCTCATATAAATGTAACTGATTCTCACTCAACAGTGGAGAAATGAATCGAATTTTTTATCCTGTTAATAATTATCTCAGAGGTACATCTATACAGACAGAGAAAACCTAGTTAGATAATCCTTAATGACAGAGGAGATGTCAATGAAGTTAATTTTCTATGGAACTGAAAGGATTTGTATTTCATTGAGAAGTTAGTGTATGTTCTCTGTATTTCAATTTAACGTAATGGAGTCCTTGTAATAAATAAAACAAAATCTATCTTACATATCATTGCTTACGGGAAAACAAAAATGGTTCAATTCATACTAATCCGCAATTATCCACTCATTTCCATATCCCGTTTCTCCATTTCCCATTCGTGTAAGTAGCTTCTTATATATTTTTATTTGTTATTAGTTGTCAATTTTTATATCCCGTGAGTGTACGGATCGTAATAAGTAATATAGTGGACCAATGAGTTCAGATATCTTCTCACGAGTACTACTATCTAACAATTGATCAAATTATTCCTAACTTCAATTTGATAAAAAACAAATAATAATTTTGTGATTGGTGTTTAAATTTCTCTGACTAAACTAAATTAATCTAACATACACAATTTATCAAATTTTGATTTTAAAAGTATGAATGTGGATGCTAAAATTTACAATTTTACATATGGATCCCCTTACTATTATAGTGTTCTGTCGAAATCTGCTAAAGTATTTAATTTACCCCTCTCGAATTCTCATCAAGTATATTTAATTACTTTAATTTCATATATCTATGTGAATCAACCTTAGTTAAACGAAATATTACTTCTAAAAATTCATCTAATGACCGCAATAATTAGTATAAGTATCTCTACACGTTATAGTAAATTATCGAATTTTACTATGTGGTTTAAATCTAAAACTCACATTTCGATTCGTACGTAATAGATTCACAAAATTATTGAATAATTGGCCAACAGATTCAAAACATTAAATCCATAAATAAAATCAACACATATGCATTTAAAGAACTAGAATTTTGAATAAAATAGATAAATGATCACACATAGATTAAAGAAAAACAAAAAGTATAGAGTTCATGACCAAATTTTGAAATCTTGATCATGTAAATATTTGGATCTTGTACCAAGAATCTTCTTCAATCTTAAAAGTCTTCAAACCCTAACTTTGCTATTTGATCTTGATGATTATGAGTTTTTCTGTCTCCTAAATTATGTTGAACTAGAGTTGTATTTATGTCTTCTTTGAATCTTTGACGAGTTTAAATTGAATTGGGCTTTTTTTTAAAGCACCTAGGCACCATGCAGTGGCGCCGTAGTGCCACAAATGTGGTCCTGTTCCCACTTTGCGCATTTTTCAGTATTTTCTCGTAACTTTTTCTTCCAGGAAAATCAGATTAAGGTAATTCAAAGTGTGTTAGAAAGATAACTCAAATGGCTATAACTTTATTTAAAATAGCTTGTTTCCAATTCGAACGTTTACTAGGTCAACAATGTGTTTCAATCTTGAGCTAAAATTTTGGAACATACTTGTGCGGTTGAAAATTGATTTGTGTCCATATTTCACTCCTTTTGACTTCTAATTGCACCCAATTGACCCCTAGCATTCTCGAGTCTTTATCGTGAGCTTCGGAGGTCTGCATGATAATCCCATCTTCTTTGAATGCCACTAATTCATTTGGCTCTTTTGTGATTAATTTATTTGTTCCTACATTTTCTTCTTTAGTTGGTTCATCGGGTTGAATAATGAAGATATCCTCCATTGGCATGTTATTTGACTCATCTGAAATTATTTGATCTTCAATCCTTTTATATTTTTGCACAATGATGTCTCCCATAATTATTTCACCGCCATCATCTTGTTCATATGAATCACCAAATATAGCTTTCCTTACTTCCTCTAGAGTTGTCAATAGGAAGCAATATTTTGTAAGATGCAATGCCCCCACAATATTCATAATTTTGTTTAATCTACTTATAAACAATATATTTGGTATTTAGTCTCTTCAGAAAGCCATCTTTATCAAATAAAATGGGTTGATTATATCACCACTTTTTAAATTCTTGTTTGAAGAGAAATTCTTCAAAGAGCATGTCACCTTTATTTAAATCAGGATTAATCATTGTGAAATTTTGACCTCTTGCTTATTTTAATTCTGTCAATGGAGTAATGAAAAAACAAGTAGATCAATTGGGAAAAAAATCAAACAAAAACAAGAAATAATTAAAACCAATATTAAATAAAATAGTCCATGACAACGGCACCAAAAACTTGTTGTCCATTTTATATCCCGCAAGTGTACGAGTAACAAGTAATATAGTGAACCAATAAGTTCGGATATCGTTCACACAAGGAATATTATCTAACAATTGGTTAAATAATTCCTAACTTTAATTTGAAAAAAAAAAACAAATAATAATTTTGTGATTGATGTTTAAATTACTCTAACTAAACTAAATTAATCTAACATATACAATTTATCAAATTTTGACTTTTTAAAAGTACGAATGTGGATCCTAGGTTTTACAATTTTACCTATGAATCCCCTTTGATTTGCCAATCAAGATTTATTACTATTGTAGTGCTCGGTTGAATTCTTCTAAAGTGTTCATTTTATCCTTCTCAAGTTGTCATTGAGTCTATTTAATTAATTCAACTTCATATCTCTATGTGAATCAACATTTATAAACGAAATATTAGTTCTAAAAATTCATCTAATGACCGCAATATTTAGTATTGTATCTCTACACGTTATAATAAATTACCGAATTGTACTACGTTGTATAATCTAAACCCTACCTCTCGATGCGTAATAGATTCACAAAGTAAATGAATAATTGGCTAAAAGATTNTAAACGAAATATTAGTTCTAAAAATTCATCTAATGACCGCAATATTTAGTATTGTATCTCTACACGTTATAATAAATTACCGAATTGTACTACGTTGTATAATCTAAACCCCACCTCTCGATGCGTAATAGATTCACAAAGTAAATGAATAATTGGCTAAAAGATTCAAAGAATTAAATTAATGAATAAAATCAACACATGCATTTAAAGAAATAAAATCTAGAATAAAAGAGAAAAAGGAAGTGTGTATTTAATGTAACATCGCCCTAACTATGAATTTAGGTACTCATAATAATGAAAGAAACAAAAAGTATAGAATTTATAACCAGGTTTTGAAATTTCGATCATGGAAAGAATTGAATCTTGCACCAAGAATCTTCTTCAACTTCAAAAGACTTCAAACTCTAGCTTTTGCTCTTTGATCTTGATAATTATGTGTTTTGCTCTCTCCCAAACTGTGATTAACTAGAATTGTATTTATGTCTTCTTTGAGTCTTGGACGAGTTTAAGTTGAATTGGGCTTTTCTTAAATTGATGAGTTATAGTTGAAAACCCTATTTTTGGGGGCGGGTAGCGCCACATATCAGGTCTTTTTCCCAAGAGTGGCACCCCACTTTGTGTCTTCTTCAGAGTTTTTGTCGTAACTTTTTTCTTTTGAAATCAAATTAAGTCGATTCAAAGTGCGTTGGAAAAATAACTCAAAAGGCTATAACTTTCCTTGAAATATCTTGTTTCTAATTCGAACGTTTATTAGATCAAAAATGGATTTTAATCTTGAGCTAAAAATCTGGAACATGTGCGGTTAAAAATTAATTGGTGTCCATATTTCACTCCTTTTTTACTTCTAATTGCATCCAATTGACTCATAGCATTCTCGAATCTTCATTGTGAGCTTCAGAACAAATTTTGAGTATTTATACTTTAGCCCCCAATCTTTGAATTTTGCCCATTTTCGCTCTTTTCTTTCAATTCACCGAGTTTCACCTATTAACACATTATATAATAATTCCATAAAAGAATTACGAAATGTCAATATTCTAGAACCCAGTCAATAGTTTACTTAGTTGATTTTTATTCATTCGAATTAAGTAAATATCTTCTCAGAAATGTTAATGACACTCATCTTCAAGGCTTGACTTATAAAGAAGGCTTATGTAGCTTCACTCTATAGTTGCCTCATCTAGCACTCTAGCTGAATATCCAGAAATTAAACAAGCAATAAAAGAAGGTATACTGCTTCAATGATTGTTGAAAGAACATAAAATTTTAGAAAGTAATACAGATAGCCAAAGCGCATTTCATTTGTGTACGAATTCAGTTCATCAGGAACATAACATGGGAACTATCGAAACAATGCTTGGAGTTGTTAAACATTGACAAAGGATTAAGGAGAACCTTTATAGATGAGATGTTTATGCTCATGGCATTAATCTACTTGCACTCCTACCGTAAAAGTTTTGCTGAAACAAAGGTGAAGCTTGTGATGGTAAAATTTTTGGTGCAATATTCTTTTATCTATATCTATATATAAATAAACAAGAAACAATCTTATCTGGAACTTACTTTAAACCTGAAATTTAAAAGAGCAGAAATCGGGATGAAAATTAGATCAAGGTAAGAGTTGAATTCTTTGTCATTAAGATGAATTTGTCCCGCACAGATGTTGATGGTGGAATGACAATAGTCTTCCAAGATACAACGATCTTTTCTTGTGATGACAGTGTAAGTGTTAT